>JABFPB010002739.1:0-19120 GCA_022817645.1 Ceratoteleas bidentatus | reverse complement strand
TTTTGTCAGTTTGAATTCAGATTTTGGAATTGAACAGAAACGAATTCTTTCTGAAGAATTCAAAATTGCTCGTTTGAGACATTGAGAAATCGCTGGAATAGAAACGAATATAAAAGGATTGAAAATAAAAATATGAATGCCGAATCTTTCCCAAAGGAATTCAATTTATATTTTTCAATTCTTTTATATTCTTTTCTATTCATTATTTTTTGCTGGGCAAAAATATTGTAATATTTTGAACAAAAAAGTTTAACAAACAATCTTTTTAGCTTAATAAAACATGAAAAAATTATAACCATTACAAATATTTGTCAACAGAATTAAGAAAATATTTACTAATAGTTCAATAAACAAATAAATTAATAAATCACTTATTTATACGTAAATATAAAAGATGATTTTCAAAATTCTTATAAACAATCACCTGAGTTGAAGTAATTAATTAAATTAAAAACCAACTTTTCTGCAATGGAATAATCCGCGCCGCTCTTTTAAAACATCGACCTCTTATTTCGCTTACCATCCATCCCTGAACCCGGCGATATGACATGTCAGCCAGTGGCCACCAGGGGGCGACATCAGCGCCAGTGATACGAATACACTTCCTAAACTTTAAAAATACGTCAATTTCACAGAAGTCAAAAGTAATAATTTTTAAGTGACATTTCCATTTGTATATATTACCCACAGAAAGCCGCAGTCTCATAATTCAATCCGATGTAAACGAACTAAACACAACTCTTGGAAATGACAGCATCCGTGAAGTAACCTCAAAACAGGCGGTGTACAGTGTTTTGCAAATACAATGAAATCTGCGACTTTGAACTAAGCTGTTTCAATTTACTGTAAACAATCAAATTCTCAAACTTAAACATGAATGAACCCGTGGAATCGTTGTCGAAGGAGGCCACAGCGCCAATTATTTCGGAACAGGAACGAGAGCTGGCGCAAAACGCTCTCGCGGATTTTCAAAAAGGTCAGTATACGTCATGTTTGAGTCACTTGAGTAAACTGGAGAACCTGAGACCAAAGGACCTGAAGGTCACTCACAATAAGGTCGTTGTGGAGTTTTACAAAGGGGAATTGAAGAAGACAGAACTGATGAAGAAAAGTTTGAATGCAATTTGCAGTCAAAGCACAACAAATGATTCGCAAAACCAAGTGGAAGACGTTGAGAGATGTGTTCTGAGATACAACCAAGCGGTTCTGTTATTTCACACGGGACAGTTCGACACAGCACTGAGGATCCTTAGTAGATTGTTTAATAATATTGAACCATTAGGTGAGTATTTTTCTTGTACATTCGACAGAAAACAACAGAAACGATTGTTGTTTCATAATTATTGTTTCAGTTGTAAAATCATGAAAACCAATCATGAAACTATAAATATTGTTTCATTTTACTGATAAAGTTTAAACCTATAAAATTCACTTGCTAAATTTTGTAGGGAAGTTTTTGAGAAAACATGATTCAAATTGATTTTCAAATGATTTTTTCAGTTTTTGTTTTCTAGATCCATATTTGAAAGACATTATTTTTTAACTGATTCGGTTTATCTTTTTCAGAGGAAGTCTTAGCTCGTAAAGTCTGCTTATTGCTGATAGAGTTACATATTGTGACGAATCAAAAAGTCGCAGCAATGAAACTGATTGATTACATCGAGAGCCAGTTCATCTCGTCAGATTCTACGAAAAATGATAAAGAGGGCCTTATCAAATCTGTAAAAGAACAAGTTGCTCAGAAGAAACCAACTACTGACACAGCCACTGATGCCTTCAGAATAAAGTTACTGCGATACAAAGCCTTGATTTATATATTAATGCATCAGCTGAAACAGTCGAAAAAGGAGTGGAAAACTCTGGTGACCCTGGGAATGCCTGTGGTAAAGTTATTGCACGAGGTTGTATTTCTACATTTGTCATCTGTTTCAAAATATTAAAATCATTTGATTATATAGAACAGACCAGCCATCTACTTGAAAGCCAATCTGGAATACCTGAGAGGCAACTTTAAGAAAGCGCTGAAATTATTGAATTCTATGACTGGGGACAATACAGATTTCAAGTAATATTTAATTATATATATTATGTACTGAAAATAAAATTCTATGAACCTTTATTTCATTGAGAATAGTTAATTGAGAACAAAATTAATTGGTATATATTATTAAAAAGAAATGCAATTAAATCAAAGATTTACTTCGATTTCTTAGATTATGTTAATAGTAATTATAAATATGTTTTATTGAAAAGATTAGATAGTGTATGTTTATTTAATTGCAATGAAAACTTTGGTTTGCAGAAGCTGTGGAGAGTCTGCTGCAGTTTTGTACTATAATAATGTAGCATGTATTCATTATGCTATGGGAAAACCAAATCTGGCCTACTTCTATTTAAAAAAAGCCTTAGAAGAGAATGAAAAAGCTCTTGATCAAGTTCAAATCAAAGATTCGGGTAATTGTAATTAATAGAGTTTAAAAAAGATAATTAGACAAATCCAACTCATAACTTAAAAATGAATTTCTTGATTTATGATATTATATTATCCTATTACACATTTGACATTTTATTAATCAGTAATTCATTTTTAGATCCACAATCTAGTCAACCCCTCTACTCTCTCGGAGGTAACAAGTACCATGAACTGATGTACAGTATGGGCGTTTGCTTACTTTATACAGGTCAAACGTCAAAAGCATTAGATTGCTTCACAGAAGCAGCACAGAAATTACACAATAGTGCTAAAGTTTGGTTGAGAATGGCTGAATGCTGCATTTTTACTCACAAAGAGGTACATTGATTATTGTTCTTATAATAGTTCTACATTAGGAAATAATTACTTATATTAACTAATCTTAAAATAATGTTGGCTTGTATTTCCTACTATAGCTGTTATTAAATATGAACAAAATTCGAATAAATAATTGAGATGGAACATAAGTTCGATTTTCTATTTAAGAATGTATATTATGTTAACTTGTTCGAATATTATATCAACTATTTCTAGTTAATTAACAATATTAACAATAATTATTAAGTTTCATTTACTACAATATATTAATATTTTGATTTGTTAGTCATTTTTGAATACATAAAATTTGTTGTATAAAATAAAATTAAAATTGCATGTTAGGTAACTTATATAAATATACACACAGATAATTTTGTAATAAATGTTAAGTGTTTCGTAAAATTGTCTATAAAAACAGATAGTTCTTCCATGAATGTTACTGTACTATTGAAATAATGTTTTTTTAGATGATTTCGTTGGGATGTTTCCTTGATACTATACAAATATTTTTAATGTTAACTGGCAGAATGGAAACAAAAGATTTTTTAAAATGTGATATTATGTTAAATCGTTATATCGAAATACACTCGACATTCGCGGAATGCACAAGTTTGGTACCGGACGCTCAAACAGTTCTGATTAGTTCAGAACTAAATTTTCACCAACATAGTTTATTTGAAACCCGAGATATTCAATGTCAAAATTTGATTAAAACACATAGCTCGTATGCCATTTTATTAAACCTCTGACAACGAATATCTCGGCTTTCTGCAACTGAACTATGATTGGTGATAAATTTATAAAAATTGCAATTTGCACATCTTGTCAAAATAATGGATTTCTATATATTAAAACTGAGTACAGAAATTTATATTACATTTATCATAAATTGCATTAAATAATTACAAGATCAAATGTTATTTAATAAACCAAACAGTTCCCTTCTCTAGATAAATAATCGGTTGTGAATCGCAAAAGTGCGATCCCCGTCTTTTCCAGCCCACCGATTTAACCATTCTCATATCACTTCCACCGAAACTCGTTACATTGCGTAACTGAACTTTTCGTCTCTCTGACACTGTAGGCGGAACTCTCTAGACCTATAATTAACAAGATATACCGTTTTACATTTTGTTATTATTCTTTTGATCTTGGTTTCAGTCAAACGAAGCTGACTTTAACATATCCAAGCGCTGCAAAGATCTCATACAGAAAGTCGTCGGAATCAGCCCTAATAGGAAAATTATACTTTCGTCTTCCTTGTCAAATAATACGTCGTATAAAACGGAAAGCTTGTCATACGCAATTCCTCAGACGACGCTGGAATTCGGCATGCTCTGCTTGAAAAATGCCTTGTTTGTGTTATCGAGAAACAGTGAAAATAATTTGCCGACCATCAATTTAGGCACTCACAATATAATGACGTTATCTTTAACACAAAATTATACGGCAGGTAATTTACATAAATCAATTTAATATGCATTTTCCAAACAGTGACTTAAAGAGAATTAAAAACCGGTGAAAAATCGTTCCAAATTTTGTGTAGGAAAAATTGATAGACATATTTTTTATAAATATATTATGACAAAAGTTGTACATTAGAATATAATAAGAAATTGCAAAAAAACCATTTTAGGATAGATTTTATTTATTAGTTTTTTCACAAAGTTGCAAAAAAATCTATACATTTTGATGAACGATCCCCTTAAAACTGCTTATTCGTTCGTCACCTCATGCAATTAATGGTTCTATTTCAGAAAACCAACAGCAGTCGAAGCCAACACAGTACACTTCCATGGAAACGTTAAATCTGAAAATGAGCATATTGGCTAACAGTGCATACGTCAGTTTATGCCTTGGCGATTATGTTTTAGCACTCCATTACGCGAAGTCGTTGCTGACTTTGGATCCGTTGCCCGGCGCGTATCAAATGCTGGGCAATTTGTATGCCGCGGAGAGCTTGGTATTCTTGGACAAAATTCGTGAAGCAATCGACTATTTGAAACCCGACAAGCTTTCGGATCTGAGTACGTTTGTTCCGGTAGTAGATCCGGCCGAGAAAGATAAATCCGACGAATTCGAAAAGAAACCTCTGAAACGTATGTCCACTGGATAGCATAGTTTGAAGTTTTCACACTTCCTGTAACTCGACTAATGTACATTTTTTTATAGCCTGGTATCCATCAAATCTAGCAACGTGTAACGCTATTTTTAAATACAATTTAGCGGTTGCTTATGCTATTCGAGGAGAACTTGACAAGTCTTCCGAAATGTTAAAACAGGTATAAAAAAGGAATTTTTCAGTTTGGAAATAAATATTTAATTACAGCTAATTATTTATGAATTATTAATTATCCTATAGGTTTGGATATCCAAAGGAAAAAACTGTGATGTTCCCATCCACGTGATCATGTTAGCACTGTACATTGAACTTCAATTAGGTAAAACAAGCAAATCAACGCACGATAAAGTTGAATGTACCATTTCAGGCCGTCGTACGATTAATTTCTCTTGATTTCAGGTCACGCTGATGTATCAAGGTCAATAATTAAACAGCATTGCCCGATGTATCGATGAATATATTTCATACCATTTACATATTCACAAAGTCTCATGCTTCAGTACTAATTTTCATTTCACATCTGTGATTGAGCAAACAATGTACACTTTGCGATTCCGCCAATTTTTCGTCGATTCGCAAACTTTTTTCCAACTTTACATTAGGATACATTGTTTTATATTGTATATTTAAAAAAAATCGAGAAATCATTTATTTGTAAAAATTGCCAAAAATGTCTATCAAAATTCTACTGGAATCCGGATAATTTATGCAGAGTCAAGAGGATCATTTGCGACACCCAATTTGTAAAACCAATAATTGTACTTAACATACATAATTTGACCTATATTCTTCCATGAAGCAGAAAAAGCGATGTCACAATTATCCCAATTGACCCTCCAAAAATAAGCCGCAGAATCAGTGAATATAAATGACACATTACTATGATATAAAAATACATTAATACATCGATAGACTGAACATGTATTTTTACACAAATTTTTACAAGGTACCGCATAACAATTAATTAGTGATAAACAATCAATGTTAGGATAAAACTGCAAATAAATTTGCGTCGAGCGTTCACGAAGAAGTACATTGACAATTTTAGCATTACTTCTTCATAGGCAAGCATACCTTTTCTTACTTAAATCAAAGGTATGCAGTCTGTCAATTGTATATTTTCTGCGGCGTCAAAACCAATTTCTGTAAACGAAGAATTGTATAATCATGATAAAATAACTCTGTAAACGTCGAGTTAATAAAATTAACTTGAGATAAACGTATCTTTTGTTTGGCATTCACTTTATTTTCGTGTTTCATAATCAGCTTTGGCCAAAATGCAAATGGCGCCGGCACAAAAATCCACGCCTTTCAGGATGAACGAAAAGCAAAGGTAAAAGTCAACTGAGCCCGTGTGGGACGTGTATGCAATAGGTGTAGGAGTAATGACACGGCTGTATTGGAGGCACGATAACAGTAATGAATGATCAGCACCGATACGCTGTTTGTATATACAGACTTTCCGATTGCGCGCACGTGTATCTATGTGGATTATCTTTTCTTTTCCGCTTTCAGAAATAGGGTCATCTGTGTATATGAAGAAACTGAAAAGCGCTTTTTCTCTCCACAGCTCCAACTCCATTATTAATTGTAGAAAGCGAATAGTAACAATTCCTACTACAATGACGACAGGAGATTAACGCGATAAGCAATTAATTCGTTAAAATTACTGAATTGGGAATAATGACTTTCGATGAAACTATTTGGTTTTATTGTTTCGCTTTGACATAACACTTGATATTCGAGTCTAAAATACGCTTAATGATAATTTAATGCGATTTTTATTAGGAATTTTTTTCGAGTTTATAAGAGTTTGCAGTAGATTTTCAGACGTTTTTAGGAGGAATAAATCTTTTTTACGGTTGTATCAAAATTATTGAAGAATCATGAATGAACCGATAGGTTCATCCTCGTATTTTATTTCCTCGTATAAAAATTCGATACGTACTTTTTGCGCGTAGAAAAAAGTAACACGAGAATTGTTTTGAAAGAGTCGGTTCGTATATTTTGAGACTATTGTAACAACATTGTGTTTATATTTCAGTATAAAGCGTGACACGGCCGCCGGTGGGAACAAAAACAAAAATTTGCGCGGTCATTGCTTCCATGCATGTTTCCTGAATCGGAAAGTTCTGATCGCTCCGTTTCCTTTCTCGGTTTTGTGCATTACAGTTCAGCACGAAATGGATTATTCCTTTGCTGATACAATTTCACTTGGAAATTATTATTATTGTTGGTATTGTCATTAGTATTTGTATTTAATTGTTATTATAATCGTTTTTAAATATTAAAATACCATAGTATCGTCATTGATAAAAACTGACAGATAGTAAAGAGAAAATAAAAAATCATGAAAATTCCAAGAGAACCTAAACTTTCCTAATATGTATCTTCTCTTCACATTGATTTTATGAAGAATCTATAATCAATATAGCTAACCACGCAAATTCCACGAGGAATTTAAGGTCCGTGAGTACATGAAGATTGCTGTAATAAGATTGTTAGATAGAAAGTTGGAGCTGAAATTAATGTAATTGCAAAAGCAATTGAAAGGAACATTTTTTGTAAATGGCTTTTATTATTTGTTATAAGGATTTTAAGTAGTACCCAGTGAACGAAGAAGTCCCAGAATTGGCCAATATTTGCCAAAAGGAGTTTATTTGTTCAATTATTGGTTGTTTCTTGCCCCATTTTTGACCAATTTCAAGGCAATCCCACGTTTGGTTCACTGGGTAGGTATCGATAATTGTTTGCGTAGGCATTCCATAAAAATGTATTTTAAAACTATGGAAATCTTCAAGGCAAAGTCAGTTACAAACTCAGCGAAATGCTTGGGTGTATGAATGAAAGGATTATTCAATTTCAACCGAACTACATACGTTAATTTTGAGGATTTTGTGAATGGGATCTATTTAAGCGTGTATATTAAAATTAGATTTAAAATGATTTTGAAACGCGGCACAATGTAAACTCCGACTCGTTCTCAAAATAGTTACCCCAATCCGACAGAGAAACGAACATTCGTATTCAGGGAAGCATTATTGTGGTGAAAGTTTTGGACTAATTTCGCGATAAAGATGTTTTTAAGGAACACGTTTCGTAGGCAGTGTCTTATCTTTCCTCGGAAACATGGAAAAGTTATTGTTATTTGTTGCGAACTTGTTAAAGCAGTGTATCAGTCAACTGCATCATTTAGTTAAACTTCAGATCTCACTAAACGTCGATTTGGAATACATATTTATTACTGAAATTTAGTAATCGCATGTTTTCGGTAAGGACATTCTTTATAAGGACATTCCTCCGATGATTCCTTGTGCGTTAAGATAACCGCTTATATCTTCTTATAATCTCTTCTCCGACTACCGTCGAGGAATCTACATAGATCTATTTAGATTTTACAGCTATCTGCCTTCAGGGTACACTTAAAAAATACTCTATACCATTACACACAAATTCAGTCTACACTTACATCCTCCTATTAAAAAACATGATAAAACCACCGATCAATCCTTTCCCCAAAAACCTGCATATTTTATCTCTGTAAACAATATTTCATAAAAATGAATAGAAATGAATTGAGAATGAAACGACGAATTCCTTTATAGAAAGATTTCCAATTTATATTTTTATTATCGATTCTATTCCATTCTATTTTATACCAGTGACTTGTCGATGTTTTTGATGCCAAATTTTGAATTCTTGAATACTGTTTAGACTGCACTCCCAATTGTACCGATTGAGTATGAATATATACGAAATTTCATGTTATTTCATGTTTTTACTATGTCATTTTTGTTGCATTTTTCATAGTATTTAAGACACGTTGAGCCTGAAACTCTATGTTCGCTGTATCAGGATTCTACTTTTCCCCTTCACCAGCCGATCCGCAACTCCCCCCAAAATCCATGCATCCTTTCCCAAGGACCCTATAAAAAAGAACAAATAGAAATAGAAAGTAATTAAACTGCTAAATTTCCAATTTACTTTCTTAAAATTACTAATCCGTCAATTAAATACGAAATTGTAAAAATCGCTCAGTATTGCAGCAATTGCTTTGACGTTTCTTCAACTCTATTTCCCCCAAGAAACAAGGACTATTTCCAGACCAACAACAAAGAGTTACTTGTTTCTCCGAAACCAACTTTCCTTACTCCCTTTCTCAGCCGACTTCCACCCCTTCTCCCCTCGCCCCCCAAAAACCGCCCCGATCGCGCCCCATCCTAAAATCCCCGGTCAAATTCCAGCAGCATCTCCCATTGTAAGCGTCGCCCGTAACATCGTCTCGCGTCGGCTTCGCGGCCGAGCCGTGTGGCGTTACACAATTGCGCGCGGCGCATGCGCACTCGGCGCCCACGTACGGCCGCCGCGCGTACTCCGCGAACCCGCCTGCGACTCGGCACAGAGACGGCCCCGAGCGCATCAGCCCAGCGTGCATGTGAAGCCGCGACGTAAGCTCCATCCCGCTCCGCACGATGTCCGTCGCTCATCGGCACTGACGGCGACGCGCAGCCAGTGTTCGCGCGCCGAGTAGTCGCGCGGTAAATGGGGCAGACCGCCGAGCAGCGGGCCCGAGTTATCGAGCGGATTCGTCGACGACGCGTCGCACGCCGAACGCGCGATAATCAATCGCGCCGCGCGCTTCCGGTTTCGTGCGGGGAAAACACGAGTTCCGCGTCGGACGGAGTCGCCGCGCGCAATCGCGACCGAAAACCCGAGTGAACCGAAAAGATGAACGCGAGCGTCGACAGGGAGTGCAGCGCGCTCGGCAATCTGTTCAACCAGATTGTCAACGATCTCAAGGTAAGCCGCGTTTTGACAGCGAAGCCGGGGAGGAACGCGCGGCGCCCTTTCGGGGCGCGTGACTTTGTTTATGCTCGCCATTTGATGACGCGGGGGCTTGCAAAGGATTTTTGGTGGAAGTGAATGGAAAAGGGTTTTAGTTTATTTAATCTGGTTTGAGGGATATGGGAGGTGTGTGAATTTCGATTTATGAATTCGGGATAAAGTTTTTTAAGGTCGATCTAACTGGAATTGGGAGGAATAGGAAAGAATTCATGATTGTTTGGACAGAGAGTGGGATTAAAAAAAATTAATTCTTTTTGAAGAATTAATCACTTTTTGTTGTAAATTGCAAAATTATGAATATTCCTACCGAGAAATTAATTTTTTAATCATCTATTCGCTTCTAATCGTTTCTAAGAAATATTTTTTGCAAACACGTCTTCAGAGAACTAATGCGCGGAGGTTTTTGGGCGCGGGAAAGAGGAAGAGTGGGGGGGAGGGAGAAAGCGCGTTTTTTTGACGTTCATTTCTGAGCCGACGAGTAAACAAAGGGACTTGCGTGGTTTTTGTCGGAGGATTATTCAGCAGTTGTGAACAAATTACAGTGGTGACATGCAAATTTCGTGTTCTTTTGTGAAAAAATGTCTTGTCAACGATTGTTACGGATTAGATTGACAGTTGGAGGGATGTGGAGTAATGTAGGTTTTTGTAGGAGTATCTGTGACTGATTACATTCGATGTTTGTTTTGTTTGTCGTTACTGTGGCTGTGATTATGTAAGGAAAGGAGGATTCGGTTTGTCACTTTTTTCAATGTGGCACAGATATGTGTATCTTGTGCAGTGTAATGTAAGCAGACGAGAGTGAATGTGTAAGTGTTCGTAGGTGCCTGGTTAATTATTGATTTCAATTACTGATAAATATGTCGGGAATTTGGTAAAGCAATTTGAAAATTGTATTGTAAATTGTAATTTTGAATTGTGCCTAAATTGTGAAATTAATTATTGTTACATAGATTTTGTGTTAAGTGTTATGATTGATATCGAAGTAAAAAAGTTATATTTGGCAATGAGAAGTGATTGATTGTCTGACTGCAAGCATGATTTCTACTTGGTTCGCAGATTATCTTGCATGAAAAAATTCGATCAAATGGATGTAAAAATACCCATTTTATTGATGATGTAATTAGTAGACAATCACATGACTGAATTGAGAGAAGATTAAAAACGTCAAATTTATCATCATAAATCATTTATTTTCTATAAAACATAATATTTTCATGCATTTCACCACACAATTGAAAAGATACCATCGTAACTTTGTGGTAAAACATTTTCAATACAAGAGTACTTCTTGAACGATGCTTCAAGTGTTTATTTATATTTGAGTATCGAATGAACAAAGTGAAACTAAGACAAAAACTCCTTATGTAAATTTGTACTTTTTATATATTCTTATTTAGATTTTTTACTCTTTAATACAGTAATTAACTGAAAATATTACACATTGAAAAAATAGTTTATTGATAAAACAATGTATCGGAAAGTAACTCTTTACAATTTTATTTTAGAAAAATGGATTATATAAAGTGCCCTATAATTTAATGTGATTTTATCTTAGTTTCACAGATATTCACTCGTGTTATTTCCACATAAATATTAATATGAATTCTTTAACCATATCGTTACTGTGATTTTAGCTATTAAAGTAACACAATGTTTTGATCGTTTAGCAAGATTATAGCCATATGCATAAGTGACCATCCAGACAAAAATTACATGTAATTATTTAAATTATTAGGTCGTGTATTGAGTGAGCACCAGAGTATATTTAGACTTTAGCAACCATTCTTCTTGAAAATAATATTTTGCACAATATTTGGCTTGACTATATTTGTCTATGACCATTAAATTGTTCCTCTGATTTACGTGCGAAACATTTAATCTGTTTTCTTTTTATTTCAAACAAGTTGTAATTGACTATTGGTACAACTTTTTACATTCCTTCTCATTAAGTGTCTATCAACATTTTACTTTGCTCTCTCTAAGTAGCAGATTTGCTGTAATTGCATAAAAACGTGCAATTTAGTCTAACGATATAATTGTATAATAATACAATACAGTAGTCGTAGCCCGCAACACAAGTATTTTCTTTTTTTCAATCACCCTCATTAATATTAGGCTAAAAATAAAATTAAAAGTCACAGATGTGACGGAAAGCTTTTGGAACGTATTCACTATTGCATTTCTTAGGAACAGTATTAGTTTCAGTAAATTGGTTACCCTCATTCTTTTTCAATGATACGATTAATTAATCAGCACTTAATTGCAGAAATTACATTTTCCGTGTTCCTTCGTGATTAAGATAAAGAACGCATTTGAATCTGGGTCTGATTGCATTGCGTAAGACACTACTTGCATTTTTTCTTTGCGCCGGCCAGGCAATAATTTGTTCACAATTCACACACGCATTAATCGACGATTCATTTTTATTGATAAGTTAGTTGAAAACGTATATGGCGGCACATGTCACGCGAGAAATGCAATACATATTCATTGTCGCATACTTTTCGCGTGAATCGACAATCATCGGTAGGCGTGAAATGTTTTTAAACTAATCGGGCAAATTAAGATAACGTATGGCGTGTAAAGAGATTGGTATTGAATTGCAGAATGGAGCACCGTTATGGGAAGAGCTCATATCAAAAGCCACAAAGCTGCATTCATGCTTGAGGTAAAATATCTGCGGAAGTTGATGCTCGGCAAACTATCGACTTGCAATTAATGAAAAATAATCTTACAGGGCAGCAATATTGGCTATTTCCGCCTACCTCGAAACGTTTCAGAAAATTGCAGACGCAGCCACAAATGCGAGAGGTTCGTAGTGATTCGTGTTTTTACGTCGCGCTGATTTATGTTGACGACTGTTTTACTAAATATGACGGTGATTTCGTTGAAATAGGAGCGACAAAGGAAATTGGCACTGCTCTCACTAGGATATGTCTTCGTCACAAAGCTGTGGAAACCCGAATGAAATCCTTCACAAGGTGATTGAGGACATTATATTGCATTTGAAATTCGTTTAGAAATGTGGAACCATAACTATATTATTTGTTGCTTTGCTTAGTGCAATCAAAATGTGTTGTTTATGTTTCAAATAAACATGAAGAAAATAAGGCGAATAAAGACCAATAACGCTGCTTGTGAAAATACGACTACAATTTTTATAAAAATACCATTAAATATAAAAGACATTAATCAATTCGAGTTTAATTCCCTTAATTTAATTTTGAATCTCCGACAAGAAACAGTGAATAATGTAAGAGACCCAAATAGAAGCGAGTCTCACATATTGATGATGTATTAAATTATAATTAAATTTTAATTAATTATAATTAAAGCGAATACCTCAAATAAACTATTACTTAACAAATGTTGATGCAGTTATTAAAAAATACATTTTATGGAACCAACACACAAGTTATTTATAAACAAGATGAATTATTACCAACAATTATTCAAATATCAGTCAGAATGTAACCAAACTATGCAAAACCAATATCGAGCTTAAAATTGAGGGTTTTTAATCAATATCTGAAATTAACAGCGCCATCATGGACTGCCTGGTGATGCCGCTCCAAGAAAAGCTCGAAGATTGGAACAAATCGCTGAACAATTTGTACAAAGAACACGCGAAAGGTAAATCAACAAATTCCATCATTCAGCAACTGCAAGGAAGACTTACAACTATCCGTTTACATTCTCGTGAATAAATTACCCGAGGAATGAAATATGGCCGAACTCTCGTTCATTTCCTGGTGCACTAAGAACCATTTAAAAGAAAGTTTTGTTGTGCGTTCTTTTTCCAGAATATAAAAAGGCACGTGCGGAATTAAAGAAACGATCGACCGACACGCTCAAACTGCAGAAGAAAAAGGCACGTAAGAGTCAGATGAATTTACACGGGCAGATGGTGCAGAACCAGGCTAATCAGGAGTCGCACAGCAACGACTTGGAGCTTAACAGGCTACTCGAATCGTCGACGGCTTCCGTGCAGGAAAAACGTTTGAGTTTGGAGGAGACTGAAAAGAAGGCAGTTCGTGCTGCCTTGCTCGAAGAGAGAGGGCGCTACTGTCTTCTCGCTCGATTCTTAAAGCCCGTCCTGGTAAATTTTGTGCCACTGTTTTCATCTTTTTTGCATTTCCCATCATTCAATGTTAATTACACTCAATAAACATTCAAGAGCATACAAATAGCGATGATACATATATGAAACACTTTCAAATACTGTTTGGGAAGTCATTCATTAAGGTATTCAACGGTGTGTTTCATACTGTAACAGCGAACGCAAACCAGATTGCACGGTGTAATGATTCGCTGGATGTTTACTAAACACCTAAATGTTGTCTAAATTTAGCAGCAGTTCCATCAATGAATCCACTGAGAGTTACTCATTGTCAGACAATCTAGGACTCGGGATAGCCAGAATTATAATCATTTTGTTTAAATATGATATAAACAAGAATTGTATACGATTTGCATAAAGCAAATTACAAATATAATTAAAAATATGAATATGTTTATGTTAGAAAAATCAAAAACAATGACAAAGTGTTATTGTTTTTTTAATGATGTACTGTTTTTATTCACATAGTTTATGTAAATATTATGTAAATGTGGAGGTACATTGATGTAAACTTGAAGTAAATCACGGGAGATTCTCACTCCACTAAACCAACCAAAACCCCAATAGCCGAGAATCAATTCAAATTAAAAAGTTCTAATTGTAAAATAGGCACAAGACCAACTTGGACAAAAACCTTTAAATTGTATCAAATTGAAATAAACAGCGACCAACGAGAAATCACTATTTTTCAAAAAATACATTTTCCAAATACAGAATCGAACTGAAGAATTACTTCCAGTTAACGTTTTGAAAAATACTCTTTTCTCATTGGTCGCCATTTATTCCAATATGACACAATTATATCCAAATCACTCTTATGTCTATTTTGCAATTAGAACTTTTTAATTTCAACTGATTCTTTCCCAGGACCGCCACTTGACTTACTCTATAAGTAAACCAGCGTGCTAAACGCTGGCAACTCACTATTGCCCTCTAAATGTGTGCTATCTGAAGAAGTTTATTGCCTTATCCTCATTATGCACTGCGAGAGTAACGATTTGCTTGACGAAACCCAGGATGAGGAGATCTCGATGCTGATGGAGTTGACTCATCTTCAAGAGGTTTCGGAGCAGCTGCAAAGACACGCGGCGTCGCCGCATCATCTGCCCCCGGCATCTGAGCAGGTGATAACTGATATCAAAGGCTGCGATGCAGCACAATGGTCACTAGCTACGCCACCTTCTAGCCCGTCCTTATCACTTGGCTCGCGTAAGAGCTCAATGTGCTCGATTAGTTCACTAAACAGCAGTAGCAGTGGATCCAGTAAGAGCCACCCGAGCCCCTCGGGCTATCCCTGGCACAGGTCACTGTCTCAGGTAAGATTGCTCGCGTCTGCGCACTTACGAGAAACACTTCTCCGAACAGTCTATCGGTCTTTCTGTTCTCCATTTCGCAATCATCATTACGACCTCCGATTTACGTTGAGTTTGAATTTGATTATTACGATCAATCGATCAAATTACGATTGTGACGTTGATCCGGGTAGATGGTTTCCCTGTCCTTTGCTTTGACCTTGATTCGATTTCCACGCAACCGTTAACGATAGACCAATTATGCAAATATGGCTGTTTATGTACAAACTGATACGTGCACATTTATTGGATGTAATTGTAGTTGATACATGAGACGATGCAGAGTAGGTAACACTTACAGGACTTGCACCAGTTTCCTCTTTATTTTGGTATCGAAATAAGTGTCCTTTGGTACAACTTCAATGTTATATGCAATAATTTGTGTAACGTGGCATGTTTACAAGCATTTTAGTTGGTAGTGGCTATGAAATTGAACACACAACTCTTCACGTACTTGAATGCCTTTTTTTATTTGCGAGAGAAAAATGACTAGCATTCACAATAGAGGCTGAAAGGTGTACTTCGAGGGAACGTGTTTACAAACCAATATGATCCGAAGAAAAGGCGCGCCTCTGATTATATGTCTTACAATCTGCAACTGCAGTTCAGGTAATCACGGTTTTACGGTAATCCGATTTTGTATTTGTTACACCTACTTTGGGTATCGAACAATTAACTTTCTTAATTATTAATTGTAAAAATGTTTGATTGAATTCACAATTCAAAAGAATATTCATAGTATTCGGTTTGTTAATTCCAATCTGCTTTTATTTCAAGTTGGAAGATAATGACAGTTATGAAATCCAATTACAATAAATGAGAAATGGAAAATCTCATATGTCATCTTGGAATAGAAGTCGATTGGACAGAATCGACATTTCAAATGTTACATTTCAATTGTAGATTGCGAATTGAGATTCCTACAATTCTATTCTGAATTTAATCAAAAACTAGTTACATAATTAATTTAATCTTTTATTAACATTTCAAATACAAATCGGTCTAAGTACGTGAAGGGTTAGCATTGCTCGTAAACTAGTTTAGAAGATGTATGCAGTAGTCGATGTTGTACTCGTTGTAGTCCTTTGGCATCAGGCCCTTCAGCGGTACCAGTACGGTGACGTTACGTCACTTGACTAACGGCAGCTCTCGTGACTCTGGCTTCACCTCGCAAGACACACTGTACTCGCAACCCATTTTCGAGCATCAGGTAATATACGCTAGCTTATTCCAAGAACATGCCTTCTCCGTAAGTCGCACTTTCAACCACTAATACGCGGACAACTTTTCTTTGCCCCTGTTAGTTCCAGTTGTTTTTATTCTCTCTTTCTTTTTCATGCCATCAATTGTTTTAATGTTCACTTAGAGCAAACAAATAGCAATGTTGAAAGAGGTATTTGGCTAAAGAGAAAATCAAAACTTTGTTAGCTTGGGAGGTGCGATTAAACGACTGGTTACAGGTGACAAACGTGACGACACAAAACACAGGGTCAAGCACCACATCAAGGCCTATTTCAACGTGGCCGGATCTCCAGGAGTCGACCACGACTTTCGATGGCCAGACACAGAGTGTCGTCAGCGAACGCCCCCACACTATTTCGTCAGGTCGGTGGAATGGAAATGGAAAATTCTAAGGGACTGGGTGTGAAACAAATGTAACGGTGTGATATTCATTCATGCTGCACTAAAATAGGCCAGTGACTATACATGTAGATTATTGATCTCTGAACACTGCCTTTGACAGATGGTGATTTTGCAGTGATATACAGTAGGTTGCACTTAGTTATGATGGAGTGGAGAGAAGGGAAAAAATAGGAAATTATAGAAACGGGTTTCGATTGAGGAGAAGAAATTAATGTTGCGAGGAAGTTTGTTGTAATTTTTTTGTATTGTCGGAGGAGATGCATATTTCATCTCAAATGTTCCACTTCGTGTTAGAAACTGGGTCAGGATGGTAAATAAAGTTTGTTAATATAAACTGTTTATTGCGACTCGCACAAAAGGAACCATTGGACGAAAACAGCCATCTGCTGCTACGTAATGAAAATATATTAAATTGGCGCAGATTGCTCGAATTAAAAGTGTGTTAATTTTCTAAGTTTAGAAATGTTATCTTCTAAAATTTTTTTAATGATTTATATCGTCTCCGATATTATATAAGTAATATTTAATAAGTGTAAATAATAAATTATAAATATCTTTAATTTCATGATATCTTTAAACAATTGCTAAGTTGATCAGTGTGAGGATGATTTGACGATAATTGCCGCACAATTTAATTCATCAGATCATATTAGTAATTACTAAATTCCGTCTCCGCAACAAGTATCTATAATTCATGACTGAGAATGCGCGATGATTGAAATATCGGTTGATATTTCAATAATTGTCAAGCCCCACCTTTCTTTGATGTTTATTTCTATTTGATTTATGCAAGCCATATCAATCACCGTATGACAGATATTACTACACCTGATAGACAGATAATGCTTAATAATAAACCCCTTGTTTTGCTATCTGGGAGATTTGTTACAAATTAGGGTCAGTAAATAATGTTTTATGAACGTCCAAATTTATGAACCTAGATCATCCTGTTCAACAATGTTCAGCATTTGTTTTGCACTCAGAAGGTCCAACTTATTTTGTCTGATTCCAATTATGTTAATGAATATCATTGTTACGTGTGCTAATGAATAACTTGTGCTGATTGCAGCCTACGAAAAGGGGCACCAAAGACCGGCGCTGAGTGTCTACACATTCCAAGCTCCGGACGGTGGTACTTTATGCCACAGTCAGCCAGCTTCCCCGGTATCATCGTCGTTGAATTATGCCCCTTCAACTCAGCAGTCCACGCGCATGCAAATACGCAAAAATAGCGGTACGAAGCCGCCTGTTCCGAGCAGGTGCTCCAGTTTGGAGAGACCATCATTGCCCAACAAACACGATTCACCTGGAAGTCCGCGGGGCAAAGCGAGGCTGCCTTTGCCTGCCCATTTAGCCAAAGGTATCATTATAACGTCGATGCTATACGTTATCGCCAATTTTCGACCCTTTTCGGGATCGCTACTGCTGAGAAAAACATTAAGGAATTAATCTTGAGGAAAGAATAAAGGGATATAACAAGAATTTTATTTATTATGAACAATGTTTACAGGTGTTTTTTGTAAAACTGTTGATTTTAAATGAATAAAAAATAAAATAACGAAGACTTAATTAGCTATTTCTCAAGTTGTACTTGAGATTTTAATTTTGTGTTTGCATCTTCTACTTTACTGGTCTGATTTCAATGCTCTAAATTTACCAACTGCACCAAAATAAAATTGGTATTCCTTAGTCTGACATCGAAAACACTGTTTTGAACTATACACACTTACTGGTATTATATCAACGTTTAACAATTAATTACAATTAAATTACAATTATTGCAAATTACTGAAGTAATTTATTGCCATTTCAGAATTAACTTCACACCAACATCAACAGCCCATGTACGTTAATATGCACGAACTGGCAAGTTTAGCAGCGAGTCGTGCTCAAGAAATGCAACATCCTGCACAGCCAGTGACGTCTCCACCTGCAACACTTTCAACTCCATCTACTGAAAAAGTAAGACCTTAAATACCTTTAAGGACAAATATCTGTTTGCTTATATTATTTATCTATTTGCTCTAAGCTGTTTTTAATTATTGATATAATATCTATTTAATATCTAATTAAATATGATTATAAAACATTTTTTTCATTGGCTACAATATTTTCCTTCAGAAAATGTATTCATTTAGTTTCACCTGAAATTGTAATCATATGTGTAATTATCATTCAAATATCTAAAAGATAAAATAATATTCATGAAAACTCCATTTCAGCCGTCCGAGTCCAGAGAGAAGGAC
>JABFPB010002738.1:0-19125 GCA_022817645.1 Ceratoteleas bidentatus | reverse complement strand
TTTTGAATTCAATAATTAGTTTATTTGTTAGCGTTCGACGAATTAGCCAGGGCTGTACAACGTCGAAACGTTACATTTGATATATCGGTTTGATAATTATATTTCCATAATATGATCTTGGCAATGTGATTGCATTAAAATGTATACATTTTAAGATAAAGTTCCGCTAAAATCATCAACATCGGTCAGTATTGAAGATTTTTATAATTTTTTGAAATAAGGGGTGTAAATAGCGTTTCTTGACATTTAAAAAATTCTTGAAGCTGCTATATCTTTGCGGAAAATTCGGATACTTGGTGTATCTTCTTTAAATTATATTTAGAAATGGGGGAAATGTGTTTGGCGCAAATTTTTTTCGCCCCTTTTGATGATGGAAATATAAAGGAAATTTAATTTAAAGCATCACAGGGTACTTTAGAAACCTATCCGACGCACCGTTCAGTCACAGGAGTATTACACATGTACAGTGGTGCATATGGGACACCGAAAATAATAATGTTATTTCAACCACAAAAAAGTGTATTTGTGTCAATAATTGTATCCCAGATACTTAGAACAACACAATAAATGAAGGCCATAGCAAATATCTGATAAATATGGTATTTGTACCGTTTTATAACAATACAAAAAAATGCCGTCTCCATATGCACCACTTTGTATATGAATATAGTACAAAGTGGTGCATATGAGGACAATGTCCTGATATGCACCGTTTTATACCTAATGTCCTCATTTGCACCATTTTATGCCTAATTATCTACAAAGTGGTGCATATGAGACGCCTTCCTTGGAAATTATATATACCGTAAGTCCTCATATACACCACTACATACATTTTTTTTTAATTTATCTACTCTTTGATTACAGCCATAAATTACAAACCATAAAATATTATTTAAAACAAACTTCACGACCTCTTCAATAGTTCAGCGCGTTTCGCTTTCAACATAAAAATTAGATTACCAAACCTGTGGCTGACAAACACCACCATACATATATTCGTGGCTGACAAACACCACCATATATATATGCGTGGCTGACAAACACCACCATATATATGCGTGGCTGACAAACACCACCATATATATATGCGTGGCTGACAAACACCACCATATATATATGCGTGGCTGACAAACGCCACCATATAAATGTGTGGCTGACAAACCACCAAATATATGCGTGGCTGACAAACACCACCATATATACTATGTCTCCCAGAAACGGTAGTTTATGAATAAGGATTGAATGGAAACCCACTTCATAATGATCGCGAATTACACCCAATTACAATTGTTACTTTGATATTTTAATTCGATGCAAAATTAATCTAATGGAATAAATAACCGTTTATAATACGTTTGGTTTCAAAACGATTAACTTAAAAAATATCGAATTTTTCAGACATTAAAAAACAATAAATAGTTCAGAATTTGGAATACATACACGGAGAAAAATCTGTAGCTATTTTCGACAATGAACATCCGTTCGAAAAACGCTCGGCGCGTCAGTAACGAAAATCGCATAGCGAGCTATGCGATTTCGGTAAAACTCCGCCCCTTTTGTGTCGTTGTGCGCAATAAAGATGTGTGCGTCGCTCAGTACAGTTGATCACGCACACATCTTTACTGCACACAACGACACAAAGAGGGCGGAGCTTTACCGAAATCGCATAGCTCGCTATGCGATTTTCGTTCACGCGCCGAGCGTTTTTCGAACGGCGTTCACTATCGAAAATAACTACAGATTTTTCTCCGTGTAGTAAATGCGAATATTTGGAGAGATACAAAACGGTATTAAAACTTTTAAGAACTCTTTGAACTGTTGTTTTATTCAAAATTATTTTATATATTATTAATTATGTTTTTGTAATATTTCACAATGTTTCAATATTTTCTAACATGTTATAAAATGTTTTGTCCACTCTTGCAAATGTTCTCATTTGCTGGGTATCTAGATGCAGAAGACACCATATGATCAAACATATACACACATCTGACGTTAAAAAATGTTTATTATTGCTAAGTGCGGAAATATTTTATTGATTCAGTTTAAGTATCTTTGTAAACATTTAGACAATAGAATATAATTAAATTGAAACTGTATGTTACCTATAACCGATTTGCTTTTGCAAAAACTTCACATAATTTATTGTCACACATGGTTAATTTAAGAAATACAATAAATGTAAAAGGATGCCTTGTTCATTGAATGGAATAAGTTATGTTAACGATTTACGTGAATTTCGAACTGGTGCAACAGGGCATATATTTGACAAATACTTATTTATAAAATGGCGTTTGTGGGAACAGTATATGTACGATGGTATATGTAAGCAACAATTTTTGGATTATAATTATTTTTGCGACAGCAAATTTTGAAACAGTTAAATTGATCAACGATGGAACATATCTATTGATGTTTTCCAACCATACACGAGTTTTTTTTTTACCCTGAAGTAATGCGAAAGCGGTCCCGGGGTAGATTTTGCCAAGCAGCGCTGTGGTTTTTAGTGGGTGAGACTCCCATGTCACCGCGTAGGTGTGCATAATGCATTTTCCACAGCGAAAAAAAAACCGTACACGAGTTTCGAAATTGGTGGAACAACTTAAAGCTGTGGCTGACAAACACCACTATATATATTATGACCCCATAAACTACAGTTTATATTTAAGATTCGAGTAAAATATCGGTCATTATGAACCTACTCCTGGTTCATTATAATCGCATTTTATAGATTTCATAAGGGTAGTAGACGTTTGATACAGAAAAATGTATAACAGTAAATTAAGTGTACATGTCAAAACAAGACGGTTATAAGAAACAAGTTTAAATGTAATACTGATTTGTTCGATAGTTCAAACATTTACAATCAATATTTAAAGTAAATCTGTTTCATCTATAAAACGTATTATATTTATGAAATATATTATATACGGTCATTATGAACCATGAGAATGTTTCTAACCTTATCAATAATCTGGGGCTTAAAATTTAAATTGTTCCGAACATCGAGAATGGTTAGAAAAGATCATAGTAGAAATACTCCTGTTTAATTGGTTAAAAATTTGCTTTAGCAAAAGTAATCACAATCAAAAAATTGTTGCTGACAAAAACCATCATACATATATTGTTCCCATAAATGCCATATTATAAATGAGTTTATGTCAGAACTATGCTCTGATGGACCGGTTCGAAAATGAACGAAAAATGAATGAAATGTGAACAAAAAATGAATGAAAAATTAGTCAAATGTGAACGAGAAATGAACGACAAATGAATTCGTTAATTTATTTTCATTAAATTAAAAAATTAATTATTTTTCCAACTCCTCGAAGAATCGTACGCCAAGATACGTTAGTCCGTAGAATTGGCTGTTGGGTATCTATACGAACGACACTTAGATGATATGTCAGCTCCTGCAGCCTATGACGTTTCGTGTTACTCGGAGCATAGACATGTAAATTTCGAGGATTACATACTCGAAAACATCAAAAAATTTTCGGAAAACCGTCAGAAATCTTTCGGAAAACAAAAAAACCATTCGAAAACATTCAGAATGCCATCAGAAAACCTTTAGAGAACCATCGGAAAACCGTCGGAAAACCTTCCAAACACCTTCGAAAAACCTTCGGAAAACATTCGGAAAACCTTGGAAAAACCTTCGATAAATCTTCGATAAACCTTCGGAAAACCTTCCAAAAACCTTCCTAAAACTTTCGGAAAACCGTCAAAAATCTTTCAGAAAACCAAAAAAAACCATCCGAAAACATTCAGAAATCCATCAAAAAACCTTTGGAAAACCTTCGGAAAACCTTCGTTAACCTTCGGAAAACCTTTCAAAAACCTTCGAAAACCTTCGGAAAACCTTCGAAAACCTTCGGGAAACCTTCGGGAAACCTTCGGAAATCTTCGGAAATCCTTCGGAAAACAATCGGAAAACCTTCAGAAAACTTCAGAAAACCTTCAGAAAACTTCAGAAAACCTTCGATAAACCTTCGGAAAACCTTCGGAAAACCTTCGGAAATCTTTCGGAAAACAATAGGAAAACAATCGGAAAACCTTCAGAAAACCTTTGGAAAACCGTCGAAAAACCGTATATATGTTCCTGTAAAAATATGTTCCTGTTTAATGGTTAAAAAAATTTGCTTTCGCAAAAGTCATCATAATCCAAACTTTGTGGCTAACAAACACCATCAAACATATACTGTTCCCATAAACGCCACATTTTAAATAAGTTTATGTAAAAAATGTTCTCTGTTGGGCCAGTTCAAAATTGACATAACTCAAAAACAATGCGGGTTAAAAGAAATAAATGGGTGAAAATAAATTATAAGAACAACAGAAACAAGACGGTTACAAGAAACACGAAGTTTAAATTTAATAATGTTCCATAATCCAAACATTTACAAAGAATACTTGCAGTAAATCTGTTTCATCTATAAAACTCATCTATTAATTTATGGTATCTATATAATAAGATCCGGGGTTTAAGGGGACATAATAAATGGTGTTTGTAAGCTAAAAATTTAAATTGTTCCATCAGTTTCGAAAATCGTGAATAGTTAGAAAAGATCAGTAGATATGTTCCATATTTAGTCAATATAACTGTTTGAAAATTTGCTATCGCAAAAGTAATCATAATAAAAAATTGTAGCTGACAAACAGTGGTTATGCTTTTAGACTTCTGAATCAAAGAACACGAGATCAAGTTCCCGTTATGGCAAGGAAGTTTTTTCAGCTGGATAAAAATTTTTTTCTACGTGTCACTGCGAATTATTGAAATTATATTTTTATTTTTTTAAGTATTAAACTAATATTATAAAACCATGATAAAAATGTTATAAAAATGTTATAGAAATATTATATAAATATTACAATAACTTTATTTTAGCCAGACATATAACGTTCCTACAATATAAAAATAATATTATTGAATATTGAAAATGTTTTAGAAATATCTTTAAGAATACTTTAAACATATTTTTAAATATTGCCATAATATTGTAAAAATATTATTCGCTGATACACTATTCCCATAAATGCCATTTTATAAATAAGTTTATGTAAAAACCGTTCTGAACCCGCGTGGAAAATAAACAATCTGGATGCGGCCTGTTGCCAGATTTTATCCAGGCTGTTTACAGACTGCATCCAGACTATATCCAGATTCTTTGTAGTCTGGATGTAGTCTGGGTCAGGACATAGGCCAGACTTTATCCAGACTGTATCCAGACTCGTTTCAGTCTGGATATAATCTGACATCAGTCTGGATATAGTCTGGATATAATCTGGCAATCAGATTATATTCAGACCGAATCCAGATTAATTGTTTTTCCCAGGATAGGACCGGTTCGAAATTCACAAAAACTCAAAAACAATCCTGGTTATAGAGATACAGTAAATGGGTGAAAATAAAATATATGAACAATTAATTATATGTAAGAAAGATTCTCTAATGGACCGGGTCGAAATTAATGTAACTCATAAACACCCTAACGGAACAAAACGTTCTTTAAACATTTTAAACGTTCACAGAACGTTTATTGGACATTAAACGTTTAATGAACGTTTATAAAACGGTTTTCGGCTTGTGTTCCGTTAGGGCAATCATGATTATAGGCATAGAGAAAAATGTATGACAATAAATTATATGAACAACACGAAACAAGACGGTTATAAGAAACACGAAGTTAAATTCAATACTGTTCCATAGTCCAAACATTTACAATGAATACTTAAAGTAAATCTATTTCATCTATAAAACTTATTATATTTATGAAATCTGTGTAATACGGTTATTATGAACCATGAATATGTTTCTAATCTAACCTTACCCTGGTATAAGAAACAGAGTTTCGGCTTAAAAAAAACCTATGCCGAAACAGTATGGAAAATGCAACAGAAAAATCAGAGCCAGGTTTGCATTTTCATATAAAATTGGTCCTGAATAATCATTATTTACTATGTCTAATCCATAGACGGACTATGTCTAATCCGTCGACGGATTAGACATAGTATATATATATATATACCAATATAGATAAATTCTATGTTGGTATGATCGAATTGCAGCTTTGACGTTCAATGGTCAGTTTTGTTAGGAACGGAGCGAGTAGAGGGCAGCTTGCACGCCAGGATCCATCGAGCCAAGCCAAGGTGACGATCAGATCGATTAGCTATGTTTTGGCCTCAGTAAATGATATATGTGTTCAACGAGAAGTAGAATTTTTCATCGCCTTTTCAAGCGTCGAAAAATAATTTTAGAAACTCCATATCATATTTTTTAAACTTTAAATTTTTATATATTTATTGCAATCTTCATACAAATTCACAATCTGCTTAAAAACTTAAAATACATATTTTTGAACTAAAAATCAAGGAAAACATAAGAAACTGATTGTTCAAAGCCAATTTGTTAGTATATACTCAAGTTTTAACGATAAAGCATAGTTAATCTTAATATCACAAAGTTAACTTTTTCAGTCTTTTCTTACAATCACATTGAAACTTAGAATGGACTAGTTGCAGAAACTATTCTTAATCATAGATTATTAATAACTAATACTTGATTAACCCTTAGAGGACGGATAGCCAGTATACTGGCTCGGAAGGGGTGAGATTCTATCATGTAAAATAAAAAGTTCTATCATGTAAAATAAAAAGTTCTATCATGTAAAATAAAATGTCGACAAAAATATAATCCGTTCTCTAAAGGTTAAGCTGATGTCAAATCTGTTGCAACGGAGTTAGTGTTTTAGTTAATAAAAAAATTATGAATTATGATTTGAACATACCTCGACCATACCCAAATAATGCATATATGGGGGAATTATTCTGACTGACAGAGCATAATTGTTAGCAACATGTGTCCAAAAAAATCATTTCTCGTATTTTTTTCATTTTCTCTGAGGCAAAAGTACTAGAAATCATTATGTTTCAGGGTATTTGAAATAACTGTACTCTATCAGCCAGTATATATACTCCTATATATACAGAATCCAGGTATAATCGATTAATGTTTAAATCACTATTCACACGTTTTGTTAATAAAACAACACTAACTCAATTGCTGCAGGTGGATCACTTACTTTATAACTACATGTCACATCGACTTGCTTAATTTGACGATATTGATTTATTGATAGTCACGCGGAATAGGCTACTCAACTTACGTCTGATGATCGCATCGCTACGCCGCTGATTTTTAGATATGCTCCGCCCCTTTTCATTGCAGAAAACTCGGCGATGCGTGCGCAACCTGTAGCTTACGCATACGTCCCCGAATATCAACTGACGAAGAGGGATGGGGTGCTCAACTAAAAATCAGCAGTGAAGCCATGCGATTATTGGACCTGAAATTAGCTAGCATGTTCTGCACGCATAACTCTTCATAAATGCTTGCTATCGATTCGAATATTACAGTTTAAGCAACTAAGTAAACTAAGAAAACTTGGGGAAACTAAGAAAAGTAGTAATATATTGAATTTTTATCAACTTCTTGAGTTGTACCGTTAATGGATTTCCCAACTCAATCTTCTGAAGAACGTTTCTTAGTTTTTGGTTTGCACTTTTTTTTTGCTGGTCCGTTGCCTGTCTCTAGCTTCCTTTTACGCATGTTACACAACTGTGTCTTAATTTGCGCATCGGTCCGCGAAGCCAGACAAATGTTCTTGTCCCTCACATTTCGGATTTCTTGGTATCCTGGCAAGCGTGTTTCACTCTTATAGAGATCCTCGAATGATTCCTCTAAGATAGATTTTTCTTTGTCGGACCATGGTCGCAAGACTCTATTCCCAGGATCTGCAATGTTCAGAGTAATTTAATTAAAACGAGTGTTAACAACGATGATTAACGAAAGTTGTTTTTCGGTTGTCGATATGAATATTTATTACTCAAATCACAAAGTTATAAATCTATTTTCCAACAAACATAGGAAAATGAGAAAATTGTAATTTTAAAATTATCTTAATAGTTGAATGAATGCAAGGAAACAGGATCAAGACTTTATAATTTACCATTTCTGAGAGAAAAAAATCAGAAAATCATAAGTAGATATAAATAAGAACTCCTTTACAATCGAAATGCATTGAAAATAGTTTTTATGATCTAGATTTACTAAACATACAATACAGAAGTTCAGTTTTTTTAGTACATAAGTTTTTTTAGTACAAAGTTTTCACCATAAGGGTCTCTTTAAAGGCTCATAGTAATTTATTACAAGTTACTTACTTCTGACACGATTTTGAACTTTTGAAGTTGAAGGACCGGAACTACCTGGTTTATCACAGTTACTTTCTTCGAGAGTTTCAGATTGAGAGTTGTCTGCTTCTTGATCGTCTACATCAGATGCGTTTTCTTCTTCGTCACCTTGGGCAATTTCAAGCAATTTTGTGATACCTAAAATTTGCTTATGAGCAACTGGCATTCGATAATGATCTTTATGAATTTTATCTGAATGTCCCATATATTCAGCCAAATCACTAGAAAACTGCTCATTCAAATTCATTTTAAGGCACATCGTTGCCACATGTTTCCTTAAATGAGTCCCCCGCAGAGTATATGGCATATCAGCTTTGCAATCTTCAGAATAACGTCTTAAGAGCCCGGTAGCTCTCAAAAATTTTGGTCTAGTATGGTCGTAGCTAGGTAATCCAAAAATGTAATTATTGTCTTTTGGAACGCCTGCTTCCTTTCTATACTTTATTATTTCTAAACAGCACTCTTCCACGTCTTTTTGTAAAATCACTGGCACTGTCCTTTGCAGCTTTCCTCTTACAACCAGGCGCACATATTTTTCAGCATATTGTTTCTCTCTACTTGACAACGTTTCGAAGACTTCTGGATCAACATTTGAGTCAATGCTCTGTCGCGCTTCAAAATCTTGGATGAGTATTCGTTCGGTTTCTCCAGCTCTTCGACGATTAAATATTTGAATCGAGATAAGCGTGAGTTCCATCAAATCTTTCCAAGTTTTAAAAGTGTACTTGTTTTTCAGCTTCTCAAATGCTGCAGTTCGATTCTGTTTTAAAAACAACCACAATTTGGTGATATCTTTGACACTCGGCAAAACTACTTTTTTTTGTCGCGATTTCTGTTGCATTTGCTCCGTCGCTACTTTATTGACATCTACCGCGTATTCCGTTGTAAACACGTGTAAAAATTGTTCAGCTTTCTCTTGCTTCTCTTTGTTTTCTTGAATAATACATTCAGTTTTGTATACTTCAACAACTTTTTTTAGCGTGGTTCCCAAGTTGAGCGCAACTGGTGGCGATGTATACTCTGTTTTATCTTCATCATATCCGGCAATTGTATTGCACGCATTTGTCACCGCTCCATACATTTTTGGGGTGATCAAGTCGGAAAATTCGTTCACTTGGGGATTCTCTTCCATGCATATTTTCAAAATCTTACCCATATACCGTAATCTAGATCGGACCATATCATACTGATATATATGTTTATACTTCTTGCACTGCTTATTAGCATAAGCAATCAGCAGAGGATCGAACCGTATGATACGGTAAATATCATCATCTCTCATTATAGGTAACAATTTAGTTTTAACGTTCTTGGAAGCACTGTTATGACATCTTGCTTGCAATTTCTTGCTTTTAATGACGTGTTCTCTACCGTTGATCGTTTTCCCAGCACATTTTTTCACGTGGTGCCTAATATTCGATTTCGAGTAGAATTGATGACACGTTGTACACGCAGTGTACTTTTCAGCCTTGCCACTTGACTTTGGTCGCCGAGCAACAATTAATTTTCCTGTATTGTATTCAGCTTGCGTGTTATGTAAGAAGTTCCCTTTTCCACGAAGTTTCGCAATAAACTGCGTTCGCGCTTTGGATTTAGCTGGTAAGGACCGCAACTCACGAACGTCGTCTTCGTTTTTGTGCTTTTGTAAAATGTGTCGCACTAGTTTCGTCTGCATTGTTTTACAATAAAAGCAGAAGTCTTGCTTTGTCTCAATTTTCTTCTTTCCATCGTTACTCTCTTCAGTATTTTTGGCTGGCATAACTTCTTTTCCGTTGGCGCATTCAACGACTAGTTTTTCCTCATTTATTCCAGTTTTACTGTTATCAATTGAGTCTTCATCAGCTTCTTCACTGGATTCACCGTCGCTCGTCTCAGAAGATTCATTTGCAGACACCTCATAGTTACTTCCAGAAGTCACGGACTCCTCTTCAGAATCACCTATTTCATTCTCAGGAACAGGTTTTCTGACTTTCAAATCTCTAAGGCCTAAAAAAATATTTACCATATGTACATAAATACATACAAAAATGTAATAATGGATTGTGAATTAATCTTTAAGGAAATTTTCCCATTCTGTAGTCTTGGGGAAAAATTATTTTTTTTTATAATGAACATATGAAAAAATAACATACTAATGCAATGTGTTACATCCTGATCTACTAAATGATGTAAAAAAAACTTATGTTACCTGGACGTTTTGCCAAAACTTCGATTGCCTGAAAATCTCCTTCGTTTTCATCACTCGATTCACGATCTGATGAATTGCCTTTACGTGACTTTGAGCTGATTTTATTCTTGCTACTAGCTTTATTCTGGTTTCCCGAAATCGCAGTCTTCTTTTGGAAATTACTTTTCAATTTTGAAGCAGGAGCTGTGTTGAGTCTCAACTTTCCGGATCCTAAAATACAAATAACGACAACATGTAAGGGAGAATCGGATAAGTAATAAAACTATCAGGATTGACCTGTATTTTTCTTCTTCTTCAACCATTTGTTGAAGAATATATTATATTTTTGATCCAAATACTAATTGTGGGGAATGAAAGGAAACAAAATACCACACGGAGAGAAATGACGTTTTAAATTTTACAAAGTACGTTGCAAACGAGTGATGATAATGTCAGACTTCGACTATTTACAACGTATGTTATGAAATTAGTCTTTCATGTTTTAAAAAGTGCAACGTATACTACTGAACTTCAATAATTAAGTGTATTTACTCTAACCTAACATTACCGTCACAGGAATCACAGTATACGTTGGAATATTTACAGTTATTTTTCTCCGTGCATGTTGATCAAGTTTTTAGAGTGAAATTTTGAAGTGTGACATCACGAACATATAAGTGTTCTGAGCGTTGAAATATCGTCTACTGACGGTTGGATTAACGTTTTCAGAACTTCAATGTCTACAAAACGTTAATGTAACCTTCTGTAGGCGATATTTCAAAGCTCTGAACAACTATGTTCTATCTGGGGCTGTCTCGAGCTCCTCTCGTCCATAAATTCGTTAACCTCCTTATAAGCGATTAGAAATGTATGGATGACCCTTTGGTTTGATATTATTTATCATGGCTTATTATATTTAACAAAATATTATTGGTAATACCTGCACTTTTTGTAGATTCTTTTTCTTCAGAATTTAAAGCTACTGTTTTCAGTGATGTTTTGGTTGATCGAATTTTTGCTTCACTTTCCTCATTAGACTCAAGTTCCAAATGGTATCTGGCTGGAGCTTTTAAAGCTGCAGCTGGTGAAACCGACCGATCCGACTCAGTTGCTTGGAGATCCTTTGAAGTATCAGTATAAGAATGTTGGATTAATGCATCTCCTGCTTTAATCCCAACATTTGATTGTTTCAAATTGTCATCTAGTGGATCACTGACAGTTGCTACTAGGGAAAACTGCTTATCCGTCTTCCTTTCATGGACATCCTTTGAAGCTTTAGATGACTGGACCTGTGATTTAATGCCATCGCTTGTCGAAAAAAGCATTAGACTGTCGTCAAGTGGAGACTCAACTGACATATTTCCTGCTTCCATTCCATCTGAATGTTTGTTATCGACAGACTGAAGCTCCGTTAGAAAACTTTCTTCAGGTTTTGAGGCTAATATATTTGGCGGTGTTTCAACTGACTGATACTTTGCTTTTAAATGACCTTTGTCTAAACCACATCCCAATGATTCGTCGATTGGAGTTTTTGAAGCTCCAAGAGTGGAAATTGTTTTAACCGATTGGACTTCTGATCGCTTGCCATTGTTCGACTTCAGGTGTGTTGGAACACCATTTCGATTTTTGAAGACATTTGTTGACGATCTTACAGCAGACTGATCCTTTTCTTTTAAATGACCTTCATCTAAAGCAAGTTCCAATGATTTGTCGATTGGAGTTTTTGAAGCGTCAATGGTGGAAAATGGTTTAACCGACTGGATCTCTGATCGCTTGCCATTTTTTGACTTATGGGGTATTGGAGAACCATTCCGAGGTTTCAAGTCATTTGTTGGCGATGTTACAACTGAATGGTCATGAATCTCTGGACGGGTTAGTACATCAGATTCAAGTTTCGTTAAGGCTAATTGTTGACTTCGGGAATTTAAAGTATCTTTTATCAAGTCTTCGTAAGGGCTTGAACATGCTACAGGAGTCTTGAAATCCTTATAACTGACAGAAGTTTCATGTGGTAGTACTTCATGCTCATCGCCTTTATCACTTGCAGATATAAGGGAAGACTTTAAATCGTTACGATTTTTTGATGTATCAATACTGTAAATCGAGACGTCGACACTCTTATACTCTTCGAACTCTGAACTTTGTGTTGTTTCATTTGCTGTCTCTTTTGATTGATCCTTCAATGATACCGTGGTGGTAGAGTCCTTTGTTGGCTTTTTGATCATCTTCAGCGGTTCTAAGGATACCTCTGTAATAAAATCATATTTTAAAATTTAATATGTACTCATAAAATACGTTATATTATGGATTGTGGACAACTAACAAAAATACAAAGTTCCATAATCACCAACTTAAAAAAATGTGTACATATAAGTGTTCTGAGCTATACATGAAATGTTGACAGTGTTTCTACTAACAGAACCTGAGCAGACATTTAGCACATGCGATAAGGTGCAAAGCTATTGGCTCGAACTTTCCGAGTTCAACTGATAGAATTTGCGGTTAATTTCTATGAAATTATTATTCGAATACATGCTCTAGTTTTAAAAACAATAAGTGGACAAGTAAAAAATAACATATCAATAAAATAATAAAAAACTATGAAACTATGTAAGAAAATAAAACAACTCACAAAATTAACAATTAAATATTATATTAATCTAATATTGTCTATAAAAATATGTAAACGTTATAATTTTTTTAAATTGAACTTGGGATTGATGGAGTTGTCCCACACCCAGCAAGTGTATTAAATTATAAATTTCCATCTAATTAATTTTATTTAATACCATGAGGGAAATAGATTAATCAACAGTGTGCGTAAAGTAGAGTTTTAAACAGGACCTCTTGATTGGCCAAAGCGTAAAACTTCATGTTATACAAACTTAAAAAAAAATATTGTCCATTTTCCTGATGACATAGCCTTTGGCTATTGCTGTCAACCTCACACATTCAGAATTATTTCTGTGTTAGTTACAAAAATAAATATAAAATTCTATCAGACACGAAATATTAATATAAAATTGTCTTATATGCAAATTAATGGATTACAGTCAAAATTATGATGGGATCAAAGAAGTAATGAAATTGAACTAATTTATTTAAGGTCACTGCTGATTTATTTATATAAAACCTAGTAAAATGTTATTGAATTAGCAAGTCTATTCTTGCGAATACTTATCCTTATTGGACTCTGACATTTGCCAATACTGGATCAGAACTTCTTTCGCCATATATGTCACCATATTTTTTATTTATCACAGCAACTACATTACAATTAAAACAATTCCCATTACATTAAGGCGAACTAAATTAATTGAAAATAAGCAAGTTTACGTTTATTAATGATGATGATGAAAAATGATAAATAAATTAAATGATTGAATTGATTATTACTGTTGAAATATTGCTTATGTGGTATTGAAATATTAAACCATTTAGTACTTAAGTGTCGAAATATTGTACTGCTGATAAATAAGTCTTAAAATTATTAAAATAATATTATTTCTTATTAATCTGGTGAATTAACATTTTCCCTTACTTTTCAATAAAATAATGTATATTAATGTAATTAATATACATTATTAATTACGTTATTAATTATATTATTAGTTTATTTTGTTCTTCTTATTCAACATTAAGGGGATTCTCCACGAAAAGTGCTATTTTCGTAAATTCTAATCACCTTGATTTTTTCACCTCAATTTTAGTCACCTTGATTTTTTGGGGTGACTTATATTATAGAATTTAGGTCCCTTAAGAATAATATGTAGCGAAAGCCCCCAAAGCATAAATTGTTTATCATAAATTAATAAAAAGTTGTAAAAAATTTTCAAAAAGTTAGTGGAAGCTAAAGTTACAATAAATTTTATTGTTTTTAGCGCCATTTTGTTTGCCATTAAGAGGATAATATAAATTATGAACGGATTTTTAATAACTATCACCAAATAAAAGTTTTAAACAACTATATGAAATGATGCCAAAAGATGTCATTTTTGCGTGGTGAGTCCCCTTAATAGTGTATATTGCAACTAAACAAAATCTTCATTAGTTCCCGTGAGAAATGATGCCGAGAATTTGCTTGGAAATTCAGGCGCGGGTTCGAAATAAGATAATTGCAAAATTTACATTAAAATTATTTTTCTAATCAATAACACATAATTTCAAACAACATTTAAATTATATTATATAATTGCACTTGCAGAAATAAAATCTCTGAGAATCTCTAAAAAATGTACTGAAAACCTCTAAAAATCTCTAATAATCTCTGAAAATTTCTAAAAACCTCTCAAAATTAGGACTGTCATAGTTTTTCAGAGAATCTCAGCTTTCTCTGAAAAACTGTCAATCCCAATTTTGAAAGACTTTCCGAGATTTTCCGAGATTGTCAGAGGTTTTCAGAGCATTTTTCAGATATTTTCAGTGAATTTATTTCTACAAGATGACACGAGACAATACAATTAGTTAACCGTTTATTTCAGGTAATTACATACATTGTTCAGTTACGAATGCAGTTTTTCGTTACAATTCGCGAATTGATTTATAATAGTGAACAGTGACGGTATGGTACCAAGCATCGATTTTTTAAATTTATTCGTAATAGCAATTAGAATTAGAATATTAATAAGAATATATGCAAGAGACATTTCTGGGATTATTTTAAAGTTCGGTGTCTCCAATGTGTACAAATTTGTTAAAAAATTTAACCATTAGTTATTATTTTAACGTGTATTAGCTTTGATCCCAACACAATTATTGAAAAATAAAAATGTATTAATTATAACAAAACAAGCGTATTTTATTACTTGGTTGATTCCCGTCAATGAGCCATGGATGATCTTTAAATATTTGACTTCTTTGTTCTGCATAATTATAGGTGAGTTCGTCGCCAACAAATATATCCCGATTTGCAAAAAATCCCAGGTATGGGATCCCCTGCACTTCAACAACTTTTGCCTTCAGGTTTCCTTTGACGCTATGATTTATCATCCGTCCGGGATGGCGGCTATTAGTAGCATCGATACTGAAATAAATAACAATTTTTTAAACATTAAAATTTATATTAAATAATCAAACAAGGTGTCAAGTAAAAAACTTCCCGACTTTTTCCAACAGACTAAAAAAATCCTATCCAATAAATCTACAATAAAACACAGTTTTAATAATTGAACAATTGAAGGTTAGTTCTAACAACCTTCAATTGTTGTTATACTTGAATGTGTACGAAATTACCCATCTCTTCTTTAAATTGTGCTTTCAACTTTAGTATATGTTCTTAAAGAATTGTATTTCAGGCCGTTGTATGCAAATGCAAGCACCACCCATGTAGAAATAAATACTAAAATCTCTGAAAAACTCTGAAATAATCTGAAAAACTCTGACAATTACTCTGAAAATCTCTGAAAAAGTCTGACAGTTCCAATTATGACAGATTTCAGAGATATTAAGAGATTTGCAGACTTAAATTACAGAGACTGTAATTCTCTGAAAAATCTCTCAACCACTCTGAAACTCTCTGAAAAGCTTTGAAAATACTCGACAAAGTCTGATACCATTATTAAAAAATGTCATTGGTGGGACTCGAACCTACGACCTGTGAAGCAGAAGTCTGGAAGTATAACATTTGGCCAAAGTTGTTATACATTAAAGAATGATCCAAATGCTTTATCTCTGTTTTTTCATAGTGGAATCAGACTTTATCAGATATTTTCAGACCTTTTCAGATAAGTTCAGAGAGTTTCAGAGAGTTTCAGAGGGTTTTAGAGATTTTACAGAGAATTACAGATTCTGTAATTTAAGTCTGAAAAAATCTCTAAAAGTCTATCATAATTGGAACATCATACTTTTTCAGAGATTTTCAGAGTTATTGTCAGAGTTTTTCAGAGTAGTTATTTCTACAAGGCAAATATATTTTTCCTGAAATTTGACTGCTGAAGAAAGGCAGAAAATAGTCAATTAACTGAAAAATATATTTTTATGATATTTTTAAATTCACTGCTCCTGAAAAGATATTTTCTATTAAATGGAATTCGATGGAACAACGTTTTGAATATAAGTTATATCAGAGTCTATTAAACACAATTTTTTCTGCTAAGGCTGAATATCATTTTCTTATGAATTTTACATGACCAATGAAATTATTACATAAATAAATTACTTTATATGTAATAGCTTGTGCATTAAATGTAAGGTAGAATTAATGTAGTAGGTCATCTTGAAAAGGATGCAAATTTACACATGAATTGTGTAAAGTAGTTGTTTTGTCAAAGTGCATGACTTATACTCATTCTTCTATAGTAAAAATTAAAAAAAATTATAGAACCTTGAAGTAGCAGCAAATTATAGAAAATTGAAGAGCCTTGTAGAGTGGCAGCAAAAATACTGAGTCTAGACACCGAAAATCGAAAAAGCTGCGACAAGCGGGTGAATGGAAATTACCACATCAGATAAAAAGATAAATATTTTGCTCGCTCCCAAGTTAAATTCAGTGAATACTTGTATAGAGCTTGAAGAAATTGGTATTACATTATTAGAAATATTAAAATATTATCTTGTCTGAAATGTTTTATAATTACCAATATTGTTTTGAACGATGTGTAAAGTGGAACAAATAAGAACTTTTGCCTTTGTCGTTTGCATATTTTTTTTCCCTCGTCAAAATATCGTCTCCGGATATTAATTCTCCAACATAACTTGTGACTAAGTCATTAGCCGGGAACACACGAGTAGCTACTACTCCTCGACCTTGCTTTGAAATCGGTTTTATCTGTAAAAAATAAAAATCATTAGAATATGGCTGCAACATACATCGCATTTGTTTTATGTAATTAAATAAACTTAAGTTAAATTACAAGCTGTTATTGTATATATTATAGATATCCCTAGTAGAAACTGCCCGGGCATTGACCGGGATGTAACGCGTGGCCACGCCGGGCCCCGGCCAACTGACCGGGGCCCACCATGGCCACGCGTTACATCCCGGTCAATACCCGGCCAGTTTCTACTAGGGTTATTAATAATAATTAAACGGTAAATGTTATTTACACTCTCAGAAATTAAATTCTATTAATAAATGTTTACCGTAAGACCATCCTGATCTTCATTTAAGATCCTGGATTCCATGTCCAGTTTCTTTTTTCTAACAGAAACTTGGCGCTGCGTCATATTTTTTCACACCTAGAAAATTTATTAAATTGATAAAAATCCTTGTATCGAGCAATTGTAAAAAAAAACTGTAAACAAAATTATTTGCTGATAAGGTATACAGCAATTCGTTACAACCCTAGTAAAAATAGAAAAAAATAGAAATAGAAAAAATAGAAAAAAATAGAAAAATAGAAAAATATATTCCCAATATATGGCAAATTCCATATATTGGGAATATATTGGGAATACATTGGGAATATATGGGGATATATTGGGAATATATTGGAAATATATTGGGAATATAATGGGAATATATTGGGAATATATTGGGAATATACTGGGAGCCAGATACCGAGTGGAATGAGAAAAATAAACTTAAAAAAAATTGTTTAGATTAATTATTCACAAAATCCACATTTCTGTACATATATGAGTATTATAAGATAATTTTCTATTAATATTAGTTAGAATTTCTGATAAAATTGACTTTTACTCCGGTCACCCATCCAAATACTGATTACAGCCAACGTTGCTTAACCTGAGATCTAGCCAAGGTTCGTTTTCAGCCTAATGTAAATTGAGAATATAAAGGGAATATATTGGGAATATACTGGGAGCCAGATTCCGAGTGGGGTTAGAAAAATAAACTTAAAAAAATTGTTTTGATTAATTATTCACAAAATCCACATTTCTGTACATATATGAGTATTATAAGATAATTTTCTGTTACTATTCGTAAGAATTTTTGATAAAATTGGCTTTTTACTCCGGTCACCCATCCAAGTACTGATTACAACCAACGTTGCTTAATCTGAGATTTACCATAAGTTCGTTTTCAGCCTAATGTAAATTGGGAATATAATGGGAATATATTGGGAATATACGAGAAGCCAGATTCCGAGTGGGATTAGAAACATAAACTTAAAAAAAATTGTTTTTATTAATTATTCACAAAATCCACATTTCTGTACATATATGAGTATTATAAGATAATTTTCTATTTATATTAGTTAGAATTTCTGAATAAATTGACTTTTTACTCCGGCCACCCATCCAAGTACTGAATACCAAATGCAAGCACCATCCTTGTAGAAATAAATACTCTGAAAATCTCTGAATAACTCTGAAAATTATTCTGAAAAACTCTGAAATAATCTGATAAACTCTGACAATTACTCTGAAACTCTCTGAAAAAGTCTGACAGTTCCAATTATGACATATTTTCAGAGATGTTAAGAGATTTTCAGACTTAAATTACAGAGACTGTAATTCTCTGAAAAATCTCTCAAACACTGTGAAATTCTCTGAAAAACTCTGAAAATCCCCGCCAAAGTCTGATACCATTATTAAAAAAATGTCATTGATGGGACTCGAACCTACGACCTGTGAAGCAGAAGTCTGGAAGTATAACATTTGGCCAAAGTTGTTATACATTAAAGAGTGATCCAAATGCTTTATCTCAAATTGACGTTTTTACATCCCTATTAGAAATTACATATTGAACATATTGATTCGTATTGATTCATACAAAAACGGTGACAATACCCGGCCAA
>JABFPB010002737.1:0-19130 GCA_022817645.1 Ceratoteleas bidentatus | reverse complement strand
AAATATTTTAAAAAATATTTAAAATATATTTTTTAAATATTCCTATAATATTATAAAAATATTATTCGCTGATAGGGAAGTGTCTGGAATATTTGAACGCTTTTTACATTAGACAAAACGTAATAATAGTAAAAATGTGAGTGAGATTAAAAACTTTGTTTGAATATTTTCAAATTTAAAAAACAACGAATTATAAACAGCATTTTTGCACCATTTTGCAACCTTTCTAAACATTTGCACAATTTTTCCATTTTTCTTGGGGTGTATGATATAGTAGGACAATTAAGATTAAACAGTAAGAAACGACTGTAATAATACAAAATTACAGTAATTATAGCAGTTAGAGTAGAACATAGTAGTTAACTAAATAAAGTATGGGAATATCCTATGAGGTGACGGATTCCATGGATACGATGTATTGAACAGTAGTGGTTTTTATTTATTCATAGAGATGAATATTTGCATAACATATTTATTATAAGATGAAAAAACGTTCTTCCCATATTCATACATATATTTCACATTTCCTAAAATGTAATATTGCAGAAAATGTGAAACATTTTACTTCGATGGTTCTCCTGTTTAATAATGTCAACATGGTGCACTTTATTCACTGTTTTATTAGTGGTTCAGAATAATAAAATGTGAAGAACCATGGTATATGTCTGAAGTTCACTATTATTTTATTGCAGCGTATGAATAACATTTACGGGCGAAATCGATTTATTCCATAAATAATAAGCATCCAATCTCCCCTAAGAGATTCGAATGTCTATGATGCTAAGTCTGCACTTATACCTTGCGACGTTTAACTTCCTTTGAACCTCGATATTCCTCATTTTTAAGAAAGACTCCAAAATCGTTACGTCTTGTGCTGCGAAAAAGTTGGTGCTATAAAAAAGGCACGCTAACAGTAAATAACTGGAATAAAGATCGTAGCAGTTGTTTTAACTTCTGTGCGAGTTTTTCTCGTCAATTAAGTTGGAAATTGTACCACAGGTATATAAACTTAGTGGCTACGATTGTCATCTTTTTCCTACGAAATTGATCAAGCGGCTATTCTAACTGCAGACTAGAACGACTATACCATTAAGAAATATTTTATTTTCCACTCCATTCTCTCGTTTCATTATTCCTGGAAAAAAGCGTAAAACGAGATAGTTAATTGGGTCTCTATCTTCTCTGCCCCATCTTATCATTGTCATCCGATTTTTTTCGCAAAAATAGTTTGCACGTTGTCATTAGATTATTTGAATTGCTTTATCATGGTTCGAGAACGTCATCGCATTCACGAAAGCAAAGGATTCTGGGTTAGATAAGACTGGCTAACTGAGATAGAAAATGTTTTAATGAATTAATGTGATTAGATACCTAAAAACAAATTCTCACTTTTCATTCTGCTAAAACTAAAAATAATTTTTTTTACGATTCCCCTGTCTATTTCAACAGTAATTCGATATTAATAAAAATCGCAAATTTTAGCAATATCCCAAACAAAGTTAAACCTCAATTTTTTCTTCTTTTAAATGTTTTTAATTAAACAATTTCTCAAGTGAAATCTGATCAAACCTAGCTCCCAAGTGAGCAATGGGTATGAAATGTGCAACCACACTAAACACGTTTGCACAAGAGAGCTTAGGTTCCCGTCCTTGCAGGGTCGCCTTTGTTCCTATTCTCCGCATGTAAATGAAACGTGAAAAGTATACGAAGGGAGGAAACCCTTCTCTCTACAAGAGGATGTGGGTCTTTCCTTAGTATCGGATTCCGCACGACTTGTCTCTGCGTTTCACGAATGTTCCAATGGCTGTTCGCGTATTTCGCCTGCCACGACCACCTTCGGAGACTTTAACAACGACCGAGGAGACAAAGACTGCGAACCCGCTTGATTAGATATTCGTGCGATTCGAGCGCATTTAAATATGAGAAATCGCAACGCGCAGGCGGTGAAGTCAACTTCGAGACAGTCTGGACGAAACCAGAAAATGTTTGTTTCGAAATTTAAAAACTGGAAAATTAATTTAGTATGTCATATTTTTTAATATTTGTATTCATTTATTATACCGCAATTGTTACATTTTTGCAAATAATCATTTTTTATTTGATATCTAAATCCACAAATAATTTACAACTGGAAAAAAAGATTCTAATCTATACTAAAAAATGTACATTGCCATTCCGTTCCAGAATAAAACGTAACTCTCGACTGCTTCTGTTTGCCATTGTGCGAATTTTCGAAAACGAATGAATGAATCCCCGCTGATTGAAGGCGTGCGAAGCACGGCGAAGCGATGATTGATAACAGGCGAACGTAAAATGCAAAAATCACCGGCGGAGTGAACAGCTGTGCATGTGAAAAATTGCGCCGGCAAGGCGGAGGAAAAAGATGGCAATGAGTCGCGTTGTCAGTGGCAAGCAGAGCGTAGCCGCTCGGGCCAGTGCGCATCGCAATCGTGCCGCGATTTTAGCGTTCAAGCAACCATCGGAAGCATCGTATTCCGGCGTTGTAGGCCATTAGACAGCGTACTGTTTCGTTGGAACCGTGTGATTTAGGATGCATAAACCGTCGGATACCGACAAATTTCAAGTGACGTTGATTCCGCGTTGAAACTGCGTGGAAAGGTGAAATTGAGTTATTTTTTTCACCATTTGAACGATATTTTGGATTGGAGGATATTTTAGAATGAGATTTTGCGTTGGAAGTGTATGATCAAGGTCAAATTGAAATAATCTGAATTTAATGAAACTTTAAGTTTGGTTAGAAGTAGAAGCTGAGAGATTTATTGCAAAAACATAGTGAAAAAATGGTTTGCAAACTCAAAGATGAACTTGGTTGAAAGAAATAAAGTTAGATTAAGTTTTACAACTGCTCCCACGAGCCATATTTTGACCTAAGAACAACTTCTTTTGTTAGTTTCCTCCCTTTGGAGCTGTATTTTAGACTATGAATAATGAAGAACTGAAGTCTACTGACATGGCTATATCTCAGCAACTTTCTGCACTATTATTAAAGAAGTGAATACAACAGTTTCAATTAGAACAAGCAATTCAAACAATTCTTCTTATGTGCGAAATCCTTAACTTTCCTTCCACTTTTCGAAATTTCGATACTAAAAAGATTTCACCCAGCACCACCTACACGCGCCCCAGTTTCGCAAAAAAATTTCCACCTCACAGAAAAGTCCGCAAACGAAGCAATTTGCACACGCATCGGATTAACGAGCACTTTTAGCAGCCAGCCTTTCGAATGCGACGTTCGCATAATTGTATTTGATATTTACGAGTTCGTTCAGCCCGTTTGACTCGCGTTCCTTCGCCGAATTACGAACGCCCGTAATTGTTGTCGTTCATTATTTATCGCCGCAAATTAACATACGCCGCCACCGGTTCATTTGAATTCCGCCCGAGAAAAACGCGTTTCGTCTCGGCGTGTTCCGGCAATCGGCTCAAAGTCCGAGTAAACAGGCCCGCTTCGCGTCCCCACACCGTGCAATCCGATTTCTAACGGCGTTCATCCAATTCGTACATCTTTCACGCGATTAGCATGAAAAACGCATAAAGCAATTTCGACTCGATACAGTCGGCGCAATTAGTTTCAGTTTCTCGGCGAATTCGAGAATCCCGATTAAACATGCGCGTGGCCTTGATCTGGTTATCATTTGAGCGAACGCGAACAATTGCGCGCAGTCGCGAAAACGCGCATGCCCGACCAGAAGAAGACGCGGAAATGAGTGCGAAAATTCCGGGGAAACAAGATTTTCTTTGTGCAACATCTACACCTACTTTTTCAACAAAGACGTGCGAATAAAATAACTTCTGAACGTTCTTTACATTTTACATGAACACTGCAAAAATGTTTGCTATGTTTAACATCTTTTGTCTTTTTTTGCAAAAACATTGCAAACAACACAATAGATTACGTTAAAATGATTATAGAGACTATAGGCCAAACTGGAAACTAAAAAATGAATATGTAAGACAAAGACCAGTATTTATGTTTGCATGTAAACAAAGAAAAGGTCAAACGTATTTTGTGTACTTTTTCAAGGTCACCTTCCAAAGGTATTTTGGTAATTCTGTTTGTGTTTGTGACATTGAGAACTAAAAAGTAAACAAAGATGTGTTATTGGCGCAAGATTTGAGATTAGTTCCTCTTTTGTTCCATTAGAAGTATATTCGCAAGAAAACAATACTTCAACTACGTAAACCAATGTCACGTCCTCTCAATCAACAAAACCACTCAATTTTCGGCGACTGATCGAATTTCGGTTACCGCGAGCGGCCATTTTTCTCGACACAACGACCGAACGAGCGAACAGGAGAAAATAAAATGATAATGATCGGGGATAAATCTAGGTCGAGTCTGCAGCGACGTCTGTGACTCGGCCATAGAAAATATCCAGTCGACAAAGGTCAGGTCGGCATAGCGGGACTTTGGCCAGAACCTCCTCCACATTGTGCTCCTCTCGGCGTCGTCGCGCGACTGCCATAAAGAGGTCCCGTCCAAGTGCGATTCGATTCCTCTGAACGCGCTAATTGTCGGATAACAAACAAACGTTCGCACGGCGCAACTGTAAAAATTTGCGCGTTTGTTGTTTCAGTTGAGTCGCCGTGTGCAACTGACATGAAGTACCGATCAGTTGCGGCGATGTCTCGCGGAAAGATCAGGTCTAAATTCACCATTTCATGCCAAAAGTGATTGTTCATCAATAAAGAGATAACTCGATTTCCCAAACGAGTTAGTCCATTTTGTTAAGAGTTATTCAGGAATTCGAGTGGAAAATTCCACGTAAGATTCGAACATTGACTAAATTAATCCGTTTTTTACAGTGAGAAAAATAATGTAATGCGGTAGTAATTATTATTCCGGAATGCTGATCATAAAGGATAGTTATGGTTGCCAGATTTATCCATAGATACCATTCATAGGTACCAACCGCAAGGTGATAATTACAAAGCGAATGGTTATTTACTGTCTGCGTGAAACTTTGCTATCAGAATGGCTCGTCTCTATTTGATCTCTAAAAAAGATATCTACTTTACCTACCGCAAATTTTCTTTAAAATTCGATTACATAGACTAGACCTTCTTACCCTAAAATTACAATGATATTAATTCTACTTTCTAACACTCATCTACAGTTTCCTCCCTATTTATTCCAAACTACTCATCCACAAAGACCGTCGATAACGTAGGCATCGGGTCCAAAGTCGGCGCCTTAAGGCGATCGGGGAAACGCGAGTAGACAAATCCATTTGTCCCGCGAATTATTAGCATGTGAATGACGACCCGGAATGGATTCGCGGTAGAAACGCGAACACCTGCCTCGACATTGAGAATGCAATTATATTTGCATTCAGGTGCGAACGCGGGTTATTCGAGCGGCTGCTTACGGACAAAGAGCCCGGCGCAGATAAGGAACGTTAATATCCTGTAAGGAGCTGATCTCGGTAGAGCCGAATGAAACTCGCCGTTCTGTTTGGGTCCGTTTATTTGTTGCATAGCTACAGTATGGTTACGTTATCGTTTAGAGGATGCGTTTTCGTTTAGAGAATGAGGAAACGGGAGATTGCGGGTTGGTAATCGGCGCAGAGATGGTCAGTTAGGTGATCCTCTTCTTCCGGAATGTTGCTCCGCGAATTTGGACGAAACGAGGTTTACGGTTATGAAGTGGTCGGATTTGAATGGAAGAGATTAGAAAGTTGATTTCATGGTTGTCTATTGAAATGAATATATCATATTTAGAACGGTCATCCGACAAATGCGTTACGGTTACACTTTGCATGTCAATGCGGCTGGGTTTATTGAAATTATGTATGTAAATCTGGTAGAAGTCCATTGGTAATCTTTTTGTGAGAGTGACGTTCGAGTAATGATTAGTTTTAATTAATTTGCGCAGATACCGTGAGGTTTATTGAGAGACTCTTCCCCAAACGCGGCTTTAAAATTCAAAACCCCAGATAACCAATCGTGTAAATAATTGCGGACTATTCGCAGAATTTAATTACGGAATATAGATGGCTGAACGTTGCGTAACCTCGAACGTTATAAGGATACGAGTAACCGAAGATTCCACGCTTGATTTGAATAATAATGCAGCGTAGATTGTGATTAGAAATGCACCAAGTATTACGAATATATAGAGGCATATTACCGACAGGAAATTATCAATGTATACCCCACAGCTACTTGGTATGTAAACACGAAACCTAAGCGCAAACATGAATCACCGCGGATCGTCTTTACGGTGCATATGTCCGCGCCAAAAAATCATAACACCGACGTTACGCCAACAATTATTCAATGCATTTCAATTAGCCTTCGCGGGCCATTTGTCAAAGACCATTGGACGCTCGAGATTTTTTGTTTTGCTTATTAATTGCATGTCTCCGAAGGAAGTGCATATAATTGGTAACAAGCATAAGCGATATTGAATTACAGTATTTCGAGTTAGTCCGGTGCTGTTTTTTCTGCTTATCTTGGCGTCGACAACTAACGTCCGCTTTTAAATAAAGTGCTGAAAAAATGGATAATTTCGTTCATTATCTACTAGAAACCATCGCTCTTCACATTTAGCGTTTTTGCCTTCGAAATCTGTCTGTAATTTATCTGTTTATAATTCAGCCAATCAGTGCAGATTTTCAACTGACATCAGAAATTTAATTTTCACTCTGTTGCGTTTGATTTTTATGGGATTTCACTCTTTCGCGAAGTATCGCCGATCTCTAACCGATGCTGTTAGTAAATTCAACTGACACGATTTTTCTCAGTTTAAACTATTTCCTCGCATCAGCGAGCATTCCGAACAATAAGATTCCCCGGCTGAAGCGAAACAGCGACGCGAAATCGTGCGACGAGTGAAATGAAGACGCAAATGCTCGTGCGCGCCGGCTCCAAATGATCCAATGAATTACGATCTGTCGAACGTTGACGTCGAGACTCATAATTCAATGAACGCGCGGCAATATAAGCGTGCTTCTGAGCGACTCACCCTATCGGGAAAAGAGCGCTTCCTTCGAGCATAAATTGTTTCATTAGCTGCCGGCGTTTTTAAAAAGCCGCCTCCTTTGGAACGATCATTTTTTTCGTTTTAATTACGTCCGAGAGCAATTTGAATTCATTTCGTGCGAATCCTGAAGCGCCTTACGCGATGCGCAATTTTCACGGAACGTCAATATTTTTAATTAGATATCGTCTAGGAGCATTAGTGTTTGAACCTCTATTAAAAATACTGAAATATTAAATTAAGATAATTAGAGCAAATAAAAATCTTCAAGGAGAATCGGATTTTTATTTATCTGGCGAAATAAATCCAGAGATGCAATTAAGAATCGCGTAATTCAATGTCCAATTTTTCTTCCGAAGTTGGCATGTGTATCTTGTCAAGTATCTTATCACCGTCGATAACCGAGCAAAAGTTGATGAAACTGGGCTCGCGGCGAAGTATCAATTTAGGAAGTGCGCAGAAATCGTGCGAGATAATTTTATCCGAGTAATTATTTTATCCGAGCATTTTAATTGAAATTAATAAATGAGGCTGCGGCAAAAATTCGTATCTCCGCGCATAAATTCAGAGGCTTCAATTATCGCGATGGCGAGTCAATGGCACAACACGGTTCGATCGGGCAATTCTGTCCGATAATCTGTTCACCAGTGTACATTAATGTTCCTATCATTTGGTTCCGATAACAAATCGATTACCTGTCGCGGACTCAAATTTTCTTGCAGCTACCACGTAACTCAATATTGATAGAAGTGGCAGAACGGCTGTCAAGCTAGACGATCCTTTCACTCACTTCGCAGAAATTGCTCCGAGATTTTGACGAATGGATCATTAAGGAAAGGAGGATTTTGATACCAGTTTATTATTTTTTGACGAGAAAAAAATAAATAAATGTGATGGCATGGAAATCTATATTATTAAACGATTATTGATTTAAAGGGCTATTTTAGACAATTCCAAAGCAGAAATCGATATCTTCTTCGAGAAAATTTAAATGTAAAATTGTAAATTGTTTACTGTATTAACAGTAACCTTTATTATAATCCTTTACTATCAGTAACAATAACTGAACAAAAGTGCAGAAGAACAGAAATTACCGCCATTTAAAAAAAGTTTAACCTAACATTCTATCAGGATCTGTAGTACATTTTGGTTTTAGGTTATAATGAATAGTTATGGTCACGTGCCATAGCAATTCTTTCTTTTCTCTTGTCACTTTAAAATTTTTTTCGACAAGCAACAAATATTAAAAGTTGAATCTGAAACGATTTATATTTAGTGGTCTAAGCCTCGACAACTTGTGAGAATATATATCTTCGTGGCGCCATCTGTAAACTGAAATTCAATTCAAATGGTAGCAACTGAAATCCAAGCTTTTACGCTCCATCAAAAAGTCGTGCAAACAATTTTCCATATATAAAACCATGAAATTCACTACATTTTCAACATCATATACCCTCTTCTACTCTTCATCCATCCTTTACTTTCCACTTAACTAAATTTTCCCAAACTTCTCACAGACATTTTTCTACGCGCACCATCTCCATAAACATCGACTTTCGACTTGCACTTCCCATCGAAATCCCACCAGAAAATTGCCCCCAACTTCTCGCTCAATCTTCCAGCCCGATTGGCCAAACTGTTCGCAACTCGCCGAAACTTGTTCGAACGTGCTGCCGCGAATTTCACCTGCCATTACGCAACCTCCTCGAAATCTTGAACGATAAAATTGGTCAAGGCGCGGTGACGTCGAGCCGGATCCAATTACTTTTTTATCGGTCACGAATTCGGTCTAGAGTTGAACGCCACTAAAAACACTTAGCGGCGTAACTCCGGCGGATCGCGTCGATTCGCGTAACTGTCATTTTTGTTGGCCCAGCTGTTTTACTGCTCGTTAATTCGCGGCAGTCGCGCCAGCGAACATTCAATTTGCGCCGAAAGGGCAAAGTGGAGCGTCGAACCGGCGGTCGGCTTCATTTTTTCCCAGTCACGACTCGCGCTTCCTTAAAAGGTTTTTAGCTATAACAGACCAAAACAAGTCGCAGCACGAATTTCCAGCCAATCGCCGCGGCTTTGGCACAATCGATAGAGAGATCCGGACCCTTTCTAATCTCGCCCGATGAGCCGGCCTGCAACAAGTCCGCAAGTTCAACTAGCCTGACTGCCTGGCAGAGAAGGCGAACTCACTGTCAAACGTAAATATGGAACTGGGATGATAGTCTGGATGCTGTAATGCAGACGACACCATAACATTCTAGGTGGCTTTCTCCAATACCGCTTATTTGTGACACGAGTTGGACAGGTCTCTGACCTTATTGGACGATCTGAGTTTGTCTTTTGTTAGGTTGACATTGTTAGATGTGGTGTACAATTATGTGATGTTTTCATTTAGTCATCATAATACGTTGAAAGAGATTGTAAATGAAGAGTCTCCTTTGAAGTATGTAGCGTTGAAGTTGCAACTGTAGATTTTTTTAATCGTGAAATTCAATTTTTACTGTAAACTTCGATAAACATTAAACAATTATTAAAAAAAAATTTTTTACTTTTAATTTAATTTCTATTTTTTATCACATGGACGGAAAGTACTCACTTTCTGCCGTCTCGGGCGGGCGGAAAATTGTTGATTTCTTCATAGGAAAGTAACAACTTTCCTCCGTACACCTAATAATACCTAATAACAATAAAATAATTGTATTTGAAGTCTGAACTATTCAAAGTTTCAATATTTTGAACAGTTCAGAATTTAAATGCAATTATTTTATTATTATTTATACAGTTTTTTCTTGCTGAATACAGAATATATTTACATACAGAATATGTTTATTTTTTCTTCCGCAATGGCTGCTGATAGACGGAAAATATTCATATAAAATTTAACATTCAACAAATTTAACGTAACATTTAAAAAATAGTTCATTAATTGTTAATTGATTACAGATTATGATTTTACTGTACTTTTTTTACAGTGTATCGGTATTTAAAGTATTTTCGAAAATTTTATGAAACTTTCCTTCGAGTGATTTGTATTATCAATTTTTGTAAATTGTAGTTCATATATTTTATTATACAAACGTAACGGTTGGTAAAATCCAATCAATTCAAAATTATTATCTTTAGTTTATGACATATTATTTAGTACATATTAGTGCTAATGTTTGACTACTTCTGTGTTGAAATTTTTAGTCTGAAATTAGGCAATGTCCGTATTTCTACAGAGCTACTGCAAGACTGCTGACCAATTATTAAACAGACCCATCATTAAACGGACCTATTTGATCGAATGAAATTACATCCCATATTTGGTTTTCAGAGATCAAAGATGAAATGATGACAGGACAAGGTTAAGTATTTAGTACATTTCGAAATGTCAAAAAGTGGTACGCTCACTTGATATTTTTGAAACGGTAAATATAATTATATTAAATATAAATAATATATAATTTTTATATAAAAAACTTAAACATAAATAAAGTTTCCAAATACTCCAAATATCCCATTTATAATTTCTCAAACTTTCTGTATACCAAATAAACAATGTTTACAGTAAAAACAAGTAGGAAGGAAATGATCATTTTCCCGACGAAAGTTTAACTTTTGTAATAAACTTTGACTGCTGCGCTGAAAGCGGAGAAATGAATGTATCATTCAAATCTAATATTGCAGAGCAAAATGAATTCCACCAAGTAATTGCAAGTTTACAATACAGGAAATCACAGGCTCATTATCCGAATATATTATGCAAAAACACGTTGAATTATTTATTAATAATCCGTGCTGTTAAGCGAACGCTTGCAGAAGTTTATTCAGCGGTCTTTATCATAGCCGTGCAATTTGTTTCGGTGACTGACAATCTCAGCTAACTTGCATAACTTTCAGTTGCTACAATTGACTGTAACTACACTGCATAGGATTCCACTGAAAATGACAGTTCATTCAAAAGCAACACTCGAGTGTAAAATTTGCAAATTGTTCACCTTCGAGTCCTCTTTTATAAAGAGCTTTTCACATTATTATAACCGACATTTACTTAGATAAGTACAACAAATGATTTTGTACTTGTTCAACCTCTTTTATCAATAAAAATAAATAATTATAAATTACAAATAAAAAACTATACGAATGAAAAAGAGAAATTAAGAAATATTTAGAAAATATTCTTTCGAACTGATTTTTACCAATTTTTTTGGACATTGAATTATTCATCGAATTTTAATAGTTAGTTTACATCATTTTCTTATTTTCTTAATTATTAAAAGTCAAAATTTATAACCATTATTCCATATTTTAATCCATTTTATTTTCCAATCTTTTGTCCCAAAACAGTTAGAGTCTACAAAACACTTCTTTTCCCAAACAAACCATAACTTTGAAACGTCGAAATTCAACACCTCCCAGCTGTTAGAATAAGTGTTCCAAGTTTAATCAAAATCCGGCCATTCCCACCTGAAACCTTTTTCTCCCTGCAAGGTGTTCCAACGCGTTTGACGTCGGTTTCTCGCCGGTGTGAGTGCCACTGCAGCCAACACGTACACGCTTATCTGCTACATGAACTCGGCGCGTAATTTACGCGCGACTGCGTCTTGGCGAAATAGATCCTTCGAGTGCAGTTAATACCGCGCGTTATCGTGCTAGCCCGTGCTCCCTAAGAACTGGTACTTACTAAGAATAAGCGCGCCGGCGGGCGCGCGGGGAAAGACACCGTGCTAAACATTATTATCGCGCGGCAAACGCCGTATCGTTTGTTCGTTCCTTATTAAGGCCTCTTCGGCGAAAACCACTTCGCCGCGCCATACGCGTACTTTCCTGCGCCGCAGATATTGACACGAATAACCACTCAATTTTAACTCCGAGTGACGATAAGTGTCACGATTCCTCGGACTTCGGCGCGCGCCGATCGACCAATTAAGCGATCGCAATTGTGTCGGATTTTAAGCAGCATTCCGGGGCTATAAGGAAAAGGGAGTAACCTCGTTTAAGTTGTGGACTTTGTGGGCTGAGAGAAACAGTTTGGTTGATTTGATCGGATTGTATTTCGGGGGAAAATCAAATTTTATTTTATTTTTTTTATTTTTTTATTCAAATTTTTATTTTATTTTATTTTATTTTATTAAATTTAATTTAAAATTAATTTAAGATTCTAATTAAGAAAGCATCTGAAAAATTGAGTATTTAATTTATTGACAGAATATTAACTAAAGATAAATAAACTCTGTGCTAAAAAGACAAGAAAAGTAGAGTCGACTGTATAAAGTATTACACTTGTAATTGTTACAGTGCGTTAATAATTCGATTCCAAAGCAAACCAGTTTGTATAACTCAGTTTGATTATATAGATCAAGCCGGTGTGTAATCTTTTTCACTTCGACCGTCTCGCTATTTGTAGCGAAACAGCTATGAGGAAGTAAAAGAAGTCAAGAAGCGACCAAATAAGTACTAAAGTAGATCTCGCGTCGCTTCAAATGGAGTTCGCAACATTGTTTTAAACCTTCTAGAATCATGGACGCACATGTAATTTTTTAAACGCAATATCATTAACGGAATATATACTGTTCTCGGGAATCTGAAATTATGTTTTGAATAAATTAAGTAAAGAGTACGGCACAGTTTCATTTACATTCGTTTACATCGTTAAAATGGTCTAAGTGGAAGTTTAATTTTCCACTTTGGCATTTTAATTTTTTATGAATATTTTATTTCATGTAAAAATGCATTTTTTGTGATGAATTTTGATTAAAAAATAGAAAATTACAAAATAAAATATGGCTTAAACTATACAGTTTGCTTTAAATAATATACTGAAAATAACTAAGAATAATTATCAAAAAACAACTCGAATCGACCCATTAATTGTGAAGTAACCTCAACCAAGGCATTTATGATTCATTAACACTTTCTCTTCAATTAAAAACAAAACCATGTAAACTCACTGAACTTTTTCCTAAAAGTTTTTACGACCAACCATTAAACAATGCCTATAATTGATTCTGTTGCATCAGTAAACACGGATATAAATCAATTCCCAGAATAATGCTCGGGAATTCCATTTTGCAAGACTCGCTCTTTCATATCGTAAAAATATTTGCTCAGCCTCGTAAATCACAATAAACGATGACAACACTGGAAACTAATCACTTCGCCAGTCAAAGATCTGTTATACTATGTACTTTTCATTGTAACACGAAACGTGACACTTTTCGCTTTTACCTTCCTTACAAAAATTAAACTTAAAAAACATAACATGACGCAGTACACAACTTTTACTTTTCCAATTTCTCACCGTGTCTTTGTACGAGCTGATTTAGTTACAATACCAAACAAAAATATTTTGAGTCGAAGGTAGAATTTGCGTTTACTTTCCCAATAAGTAAACATTACCCAGAAAATGAAAGACAATAGAAAAGGATTCGAAACGATTCATCCATTCCTCCCAGCGAATCGCAAATCTTTTTTTACTTAGTTTAACAATGTTTCTATCATTTTCTATCCCAGGAATATTCAAAATTTTATATAATATACTATTTTCGCAAGGAATATTAGAATATTAAAAAATTCTTTAAAAAATACGAAAACAATGCCTCAAGAAACTTTACCTCGCCCTATTTAGCGTAATTGCAATAATAAATGCAGTATCCAGCAAGTGCACAATTTTTCATACAAAATAACGGTAAACAAGGTGGGAAAATTGTTCGCAGCCTGCAGTGCAGCGAAACCTCCAAGTTCTGACATTTCGTGATTCGCGCAAAATTTGCGTCGCTTAAGTACCGCGCCTCGAGGCGCGGCTCCGGTCGAGAAACCAGGTTTCAGGATACTGCGATTTTGTTTTCGCGCTAACGCAACTGCGCTGTTATGTATGTAATATTGGTCCAGAGACTTGAATCGCAAAAAAGCGCGCCGTTTCGTGACAAAAGGATTGCGCAATCGACCCTGGCAGGTCGCTATAAACATTTCAGCTCATCAGAGCAGCAAACGCGATTTTCTGGTCGCAGCAATCATGCGGAGTTGGGCTTGGTTACTTCCGGTTCGCTCCATTGTTGTTTGAACGTGAAAAAACAGAAGCAGTTGAGGGTCATTAGAGCGAATTGCGATATTTTTAATTGCCTTTAGTTTTGTATTTAATCACAATTAAAGACGAGAGAGAAATTTAGTAATTTGATATACGAAAACATTTTTTTATTTTTTGTTATAAAGAAATAGTGCTTATAATAGTTTATGTAAGTTTTACTATGGCGTAAGGAAATTTTAAATTGATGTAAGATAAAGCTGTAGGAAAAGGGATTTTGATCCAAAACTGTAAAACCAAAAGATACAAAAGAAGGAAACTGAATTGATCGTTTTTCTTTCTTTTCTATTGTTTACATTTCCTTTCCAGGGCCTTTTAATGCGTTAGAGCTTGAAATTCCACTCGATAAATATGCTTTCAATGAAATATATTAATAGTTTATGCTGAAAACCTTGTTTTGTGTAACCGGAAACTTGAGCGAGACAAGAATATTTCGCAAGATAGTGAAAATATTGTTATCCGAGAGGAAACGGGCAGAAAAGAATCTGCAACGCTCTCTATCGCTTATCAACAAACGAAGGCGCTTTCATAAATAAAACTATCACGTTCCTCAGTCTCTAAATGCACGATAAGACCGAGGTACAATGTGTGATAAGGCCGACGGAACATTTTACTGAAATCCAGAAATCCGTTTTGAATAATTAAACACTGAAGTGGCTATTTGTCAAGATACCATAGCAGATATCCAAACCTATCACTTGTTTCTGCAAAACATGAAGTGTTCAAAAATTGAAAAATCATTGAAATTTTGGCAAATTCATAATAATCAATGTCTACTTTTTACATACATTTGTTTCAGAACATAATATTCATTTAAACCTTTTACTGAACATTTTTAAGAATAAACAGAAACAATACATTATTTTGTTGTTCCAGTATCCCAACAGGTCACTTATGCCATGTTTACCAACTGTTAACATAAATTCGTCACAACGAAAACAAACACTTGATCATTTTGCATATAAATCATGATGTTATTCCGAATTCCGGGTCACTCCTGAGCTCCCGAAAAATCGTGATTTTCTTCCCAACTTGGTAGGATGTAACCTTTTTTTGTCATTTCGAAGGTAACGTTACTCTTAATCGACTGTTTATCTCAAGAGAGAAACTGTTTTTCAAAATTTCATAACGCAGTGAATAATAGTTCCGAGAGTCCGGGGCAGCCTTGTGGACTAGTTTCCCGGTTCGGCGATGGAAATTTGATGATAACACCCAGGCCTTGAATGCGAGTCGTTTACAATACAGACGTCTGGAGGAATTGCCTTGAGACCGGCGATTCGGAGCGTTACCTTCACTAATTCAGCAATCGCATACACGGTTTCTTTTGAAAATGCGAGGATCAAAAGTATTGCGATATTCAAAGATGAGGGCTCGTTTGAAGCTGATTCGCCTTTGATACGTTTTGTGGAGCTGAGATTTAGCAATCAAACCCCCCACCAGCATTCTCTCGGCAGAGGAGAAAAATTAGGGACAAAAAGTTGGGAGGGAGAGGAATTTTATGTATCAAAAGTGAGATTAGATCTGGTTCTTTCAGGAATAATCAGGGAAGTGGACTTTTCGAGATTTCGAGTTGCAAGTTTTATTTTGATTGAAGTTAGTTAGGGTAATGGATATTTATAATTTTGAAGTAGAGAAAAGTGTATTTAGATGTTTGCGAATGGAAATGAATTGGAAGTTATAATTTAGAAGTGTTGGTGCGTTTGTGTAGGCCAAGTTGAGGAATGAGTTTGTAAAAATCAAACTAGTCTTTGATCAATTGAAGTCACCTTCAACTAGTCTGGCCGAGGAGAAGGATTGAAGGGAAAAAAGAATGAATTGCAATATAAGTGAAGAAAGTATAATCTCGAGATGAGTTTCGTAAAGAGGAATTTAATGACGATGAAGAAACAGGAAGGATTGCGATTGAATAACATAAATATAAAAGTCTTCATTAGGACTGAAAAAGATTTCGACTTTAGAGACAAGTTTGCCAACAAATACTTTTATTTGTTATATTTTTGTTACTGTAAAGGATATACTTCGTCCTCTCTCATTTGACTTATTTTAACAATGTCTTGTTAAGTAAAGTTTCATTTCTACTCAATTTTTATGTTTTGCAAAATGATAGTAAATTTTACACATTTTTTTAATTTTTACCAATTATTATTTGTTTGATAAATATTTAATGCTAGTTTAAAGAAATTAATTAGTCTTATTGTTGTTTAAATAATTCATTTTTCTTCAAAGAGGAATGTTTAATAGATTATACTAACTGAATAAATGCAATTCATAAACTGTTAGAAATCTTTAAAAGTGTTCTTACCTGACTTTTAGCTGAAGCCACAGATATAGAGACAGGATGATATGCAGTTGAAGGGTTTAAGATTTTTCGCTGAATTTTAAATGTGCAAGAAATAATGCTGCTTAACTATATAACATTGCTTCAAATATAATATTATCTTCAGCGAATAGAGACATTTATTAATTCATCCTTACTAATATATAAAATTAAAAATATGTTTGTTTGTTTGTTTGTCCGAGCATCACGCAAAATCTATGCTGCTGAATCAAAATCCATTTAACATATATGATTCTAGGGCTCTTCGAAAGTGACATAGGCTATATAGATTGTTTTGAATGAAGATATTTCGAGGAGAAATTTGCAAAATAACAAACATCATACATGTATTTTTCGGTAAATGTTTTCCTGTATTCCGAAAAAAATTACTATGGTAGCTAACGCTAAATTGATTATCACATCAAATAGCGCATTTAATACTTATCTTCGAAGCACAACTTCACAGCTACAATAAATGATAGCTTTTTATCATGATTACCACTATATTAAAGGCATAGGAATATACAATTACGTATTGGGAAATTGTTGAAAAAGGATTGCAGGAAAAAGATAATAGGATAATTAAAACATATACAAACACATTCAATCATTTCACACAAAGAGAATCGCGTCAATTAATGCAAAATAAAATATTTTGACTTTAACATATCTATTTCATCATAATTTTCGATTCACCAATACCTCATATAACAATTGTACAAACAATAAAACAAAAGAATTCCATTCTTCATAAAAAATATTTATTCTCTCGCAAATACAAGCAAGCGAAAAATGCGCAAACATTCATCATCATTCTCAAACTCAATCGATTCCTTTGTCTCCTCTAAACCACCAACTCAAACCCATAAACTGCTCCACTTTTGCCAAACCTCAAAATGTCACCTCCTAAAACAAAAACCAACTTGCATTCAAAACACTCATCAAAATCATCCCCCAATTAACCGACAGTTCGAAATCAAATTAGCAGTAGTTGAACAATTAGCGTGAATAGATATAGCCGAAGAAACAGCCGAGCGGAGCGAACGTTTCATTCGAAAGCAAACACAGCGCGACCCTACACTTCAACTCCACCTCGGGGGAAACGCGCACAAAAAGGGACCTGCAATTTCTGTTTAAATGCCGTATATTCGAACCCAGGCCATTAACAGGTGTCCAAAGCGTCACGTTGCGCAGGCTTTTGTCTGTCCGACGCGATTCCCCGATCCCATTTGAAACGTAAATAACAACACAAACAATCGCAACGGAATTCGACGGTTTCCGCGACAATGCAACTCCCACTCGATTTACCGAAAACAACGCGATTCCGGTTTGATAAGGATACGCCGCATTTTCGCTGCATTCTGCGATGCAAATTATTCTGGATAGAAACGAATAGGAGGAATTTGAATTCATGTAACCATTCTGTAATAATTAAATGAATTCCAACTGATGAATAAATTAAAACTTTGTTCAGTTTTCAACCTATTTGCAACTGGAAAGAATAGAAACAAATTAATTTTTGTATGTTCAAATACAGATATTGGAACTGAATAAAAACGAATTGTTTCTGAAGAATTTAAAATTTCTTTGAAAACATTGATGCATAACCCGAATAGAACAGAATAGAATGGAATTGAAAATCAAATTCACTTCCATTTCTTTCTATGAAAACTATTTTTGCATTGATCCTAAACAAACATACTAAACCCGACCACTTCCCGGAACTCAGAAATGTTCGAGAAGTGCATGGTTCGCGGAAAAAGTGACACTCACTTTGACGATAGCTTCGGCAACGGTCTCAGGAGCAAAACTGCGGGGCAACTGTTGCGCTTCGGTGGTGTGGTGGTGGCGTGCGATCAGTCGCGGCGGTCACTGTTAAATCATCACGTATCATCACCGTCACACACTCACACTGGGCCAACGCGCGAAAATCGGCCGCGACGCTCAACGGTGCATATATGTGTAACAAAGAAAAATCGCTGCGCCCGGGAAGCTGCACTCTCGGATTGCGACGCGCGCGCACGACAACTCGCTCGCTGCTCAAACGCTCGAGCGCGAATGCCGCGGAATGCCGTGCAAACGAAACATCGCAACTTGGCGAGCAGTCGTATTTGCCTCGTTGCTACGCGGCGCTCGCGAACTTCGGCGCCACTTGTTCGGCGAAAGGCAGTGTTACCGACCGGGTGGAGGGGCCAGGTGCGAGGTCGGTAAGGTAGGGAGTGGCAGGGGAAAGGAGAAGGGAGGTGAAGGAATGGAGCGATGGGTGCAGTGTTTCGGAGGAGGAGGGAGGGGGAATTGAGAAGGTAAGTGTGGAGGAAGTTTGATGGGAGAGCAGGGTGGATGTTTTGTTTTTAGTTTTTGAGAATGGCGGGGAATTTGAGGTTTTTTACGTTGTTTTTAGAGTAAAGTTGGTATTTTAGAGATGTATTTACAACTTAGATTGTTCTTGTGGAATACGTGTAAGGGTCGAGTTATTGAAAGAGAAAAAGAATGGAGGTAGGATTGATGAATTAAAATGTTGTTTTGGGGTAAAAAGGGTCGGGTTGATGTACTTTGATGTTTTTAAATTGGTTTACAATATTTTGGATGTTTTCGAAAAGTTAACCCATTGCCTGTGCGAAAGGCGCCCCTCCAATTGTAACTAGAGAGAGATAGCGCATGTTTGAAAAGAGGTAACCTGTGTAAACAACTGAATGTGGCCAATAGCCAAGGCAATTGGGACTAATACTCTGACAATTTTCCGGACACAC
>JABFPB010002736.1:0-19129 GCA_022817645.1 Ceratoteleas bidentatus | reverse complement strand
AAGAACACTTTAGAAATTACTTTAGAAAACCAGGTGGACGTGAGACGAACTGTCATCGCGGGCGAGGGAAACAAACGTTTTTTGAATTTTGAGTTACTTCAAACCAAATAAGGGGACCGTCATTCCTAAGAGGCCATCTGAGAAAACGACAGATTCACTTGTACGTCGATTCTCGTTAACATTTTTATTATCTCGAGCCATAGGGAACTAGATAAATCCAGTGTCAAAGTTCGCGAAACTCTGCGCCGATTAAAGAATTAGAACTGATTAGTACGGAACTAGCACTGATTAATACACAATTTTTTCCGCATTTTTCGAAAACTTTGCGTGATAAGCGCTAACCTGATGTAGATTTACTGTCTTTCAGCTCATTTATTACACTTTTTCGAAACATATTACTGAATGCTCGTGCAGTGTATCGATAAAAATAGTTGGAATAAGGAAAGTCGATAAGGAAATAAGTTTGCCGAAGCTGTCAAAACACCTTAAGACTCTCTGGGAGGAAATAACGCGAACTGATTGCAAAATCTGCACAAGCGTTTCCGCAATAACTCAAATAAACATTCAAGATCGTCCGATAGATCCGCAGGGATTGTTCTTGGGCTGTGTATGTGCCGGGACGCAGCTCAGCAAACGAGGGGGCAAACAAATGGTCCGCCAGGAATATTGTCCGGGTCTCTCCCGGCGAACCCTCGTCAATCAGAATTCCGCGAATTAGCGTTAACGGGCCGTTATTGCAGCGTCCATTTGGCTAGCGCACAGTTCGCTCGTGAATACGAGCCCATAGATTCCCCATATTCTACGTACTATGGCTTGACCGAGTACGCTTCATAACGGAATCCGGTTAGTTACTATCGCGCGTTATGAACTCCGCGTGGAAAGCTCCTCCCTGCCACGCGGAGCCGCTGCAAACAACGTCGTCTGATATCTACCGCGCGCGGCCATTTTTTCGACCGATAAGAACGCTTTTTCTCCGTTACATTCGTAGTTCGTTCGACACACGCCAGCGCCACTTTTCGCCGGTGAATCGCTGCGACATGATTCACGAAACAATTTAACGCGCGCCATCAATTCGAAACGAAATACCGCTGTGCCGAATTTTCGGCGTCAACAAAATAATTTATCAATAAAGATTCTATTCACTCTAATGTATTCACGATTGGATAACTCGGTCCGCTTTTTTTTGCAGCCCGATTATTCACCGGCTCCGACTTATCAAACTTTTGCATTAACGCTCGAGAATGCCGAAACGTAAGCGCGCATAAATTTGGATAAACCGAATAAGTCGACGAGCATATGGTAATCACTCGGGGTGGGTGGTGGGGCGAAAAAAGGCGAGGCAGATGAATGTCTGCGGCTGTTTATCCGCGTCGTTGAAATCAATTAATGAATGCGAAAAAATTCCATAAGGGGAAGCGCTGTGTTCTTAACTGAACGCGGTTTTGCGGTCGAGATGCGCAGAGCGTCTTGATCGTCGTCAGCTTAAACGACTGCGGTTTGTACGGGTGGTTTTTGTGCATCCTTAGTTTTATCCCGGGAATCTGCCATTCGTATCACGCAATTCCGTATGATTCGCGTCGGACATGTCCGGTGACCTCGCATATAGATATCTTAATCCGGTGCCGCGATCGAAATAAAAATCCGGCGCGATTTACGCGTGCACTCGGTGTGGGAAACGGACTACTGCGGACCCGGGCGAGTTATCGCCGATACGTATCATCAATAGTCGCCGGACAACGTTTCGCAAACGGAATCCACTCGCGATTGTTTTACTGAACACGACTGGCCTTTTGTTTCCACGTGCGAAATTATCTCGCGAAGTGATACCGCAGCTATCGCTCCACGAGAATAAATGTTTTATAATGAAGGCAATTATAATGAGAAAGTGCTGTTCTTGTTATCCGGAATCAAAAAGATTGCATGTATTCGAAACGCTGGAAGAAGACGATAAACTTGCACTCGTACGCCGCGCTGGAATTCGAAATTAGTCGAGAATGCCTTCTTGGATGAATGTTTAGAGGAAATTTTCTTTTGTCTTGTTTCTTGTTTATTTTAAAGCACGGCAAGAGTTTATTTTTAGACAAATAAACTTTATCTACAGAGATAGTTTGGAAATATCAATTAAGCTCATAGCGTCTGAGTAAAATTCTTGATCTGCGTTCATTTTTATAACAGTGTAACAATGTATAAAAACGTTGATACATTGATAATGTGGTTAATGAATGCATTCGTTATGTAAAGATAATTACTTTTATGATAGAGGAAAATGAAGATTTCTGAAAAACGGTGTTACACATTCAAAAGTGTACAAATATACTGAGTCTAATAGCCCAAAGGAACAAATATCTCAGTAGTGGCTGGACTCTGGCACGCTACACTGAGAAAAATCCGTGTACAATCACACCGACAGTCGGTGGTAATTAGTAACCCACGTTTAATGTAAAATTACACTAAGTTGCGTAAATTTACACACGAATTGGTCCAAACTTTCTGAACGCACCAATGTGATAAACTAAGGAAAACAATTAAAACGAAACAAGAATCATTCTTAAATTTGTTGAATATAAAAATAACCCAATTAATAAATTTGTTATATACAATTACATTAATATCAACCATATGCTTTAAATTAATGTTTAAAATAACGATACCTACGGGCTGAAACTGTGTAGTTTTACGTTGCATTATTTAAAAGTACTACACTTTCGTGTAAAATTTCACAAATTTCGTAATAATAATTTCGTCTAGTAATCTGGCGTGATGTTATCATTCCAGTGCGGGCCCAGTACTGACAACTCTAGCACCTGGCGTGGCATTATCATTTTTAAGAGTACTAAAATGTCAGTATCATTCCAGTACTGGCTCAGCACGGAGCCAGTACTGGAATGATACTGACATTTTAGTACTCTTAAAAATAACCTATGTTATTTTCAGAAATAGTGCAACGTTGGATTTCAGATGTTTTTTAGAATTCTGAATGGAATATCTATGTGTCGTTTGCTTCCTCCAAAGCAATAATTATCGCATTCGTTTGAATGTATAATTGTATCAGTCGGAGCATTTATGTATAAAATAAAACATGTTTTAATAACTAGGTGTTACATCAAAACGATAAATTAAAGTTACACATTGTTGTCAATAAATACTCGCGTGAAGATCATTTCAAGTGCGTTACTATTATAAATAGTAGTAGGAAGAAGTGCCTCAAACTTTGTAATTAATATCTAGAAGGAATGGTCATAAACACCGAGTCAGCGATGAGTTGGAATGTACGATTTCGCTACTTTAATAGTCTCTTCGACTCGAATGAATGTGATCCATAAAATCACGCTGAAAATTGTTCGACTGTCTATTTTGCAACCATATTAACGTATTTCAACAACATTTCATAGAAAAGTATATTCCACTTTCAGAAACGATTTCGAAAGAAAATTGTGTTGTTTTAATTTTGTCATTTGGGCATAAACTGTTGTTGATTAACTCAAAATTTGTTTTTGTTAAATTTAGCATAAAAACATAAGAATAAACCTAATAATTTTAAAAGCTATTACATTTTTAAATGTCTTCGCTTGTTATTTTAACGAACCTCGAAACTCCCTCTTTAGTATTACAGCCGATGAATAACGGACCAGCGAGAATGATAAATGCGTTATAAATAGTCGCGATAACCTCTCACAACTTAGATCTAGTCTCTCGCTGCGAATAAATCATGATCGAAAGGCTCTTTCTTCAATTACATACCATACAAAAATTCAGTCGTTACAAATTAAAATAAATGAGTCTCAATGAGTTAAATATTTCAGTTGTAATTAATAATTCCTTGCGAATCATGATCTGATAACTCTGGTTAATTGAGATCTATTATCACTGTGTAAACGAATACGGTAGCTAGACGATACGTAATCTTTCCAATTCCATCAAGTAATTAGAAGTACTTGAAACTCGTCTACGTGATCAGATAAATCAAAATGCAAATCGAATATTCACAATGTTGCTTTGCAATGGAAAACCTCCTCGTTTTTGTCGACAAACGAAACAAATATTCGATAAAAATCTCGTCCTGAGAAATGTTTTCAAGAACATCATCCCGGTACTTTTATCGCGACAAGTCCTCGACATGACGTACCATAACCATGCGTAATCTCTCACCGGGATTTATTCTTTTCGAAAAATCACGCCGAGACATTCCAGACACGGCGACGGTTCATAAACTTCCCGAAATTGATTTTTTACGACGCACAATTTCCTTCAACAAACGCGGTGCACCAGCAGTGCGCAAGACCCTTCTTTTTATCTCGGCTGATTGTGCCGCAACATCCGAACGAAAATAGTTTTTTACCTGTCACTCGTCGGCGTGACACAAACCTGTTGGCCGAAACAAAAATCCGTATCCGACGCCGAAAGGTGGCACCGTCAAGGACTCGACACCCTTCCTTAAAAAAGCGTCGCCGAAGAAAACCCGTAGCTGCGGAATTACGAGGCATCTCAAGGCTGGTCATAAAAGCGCGCAATGAATGGAAAAGCGGCGCGTTTCCTGCAACACTGCGGCCGTTCTTTCGAAACATTAAGGGTTGTAAAAAAACGGTCGCCCGAAAAGAGGCCCCGGGAAAAAGGAAAAATCTTAACCGGGTGACTGAGGTTTATTGCGTCGTAACTGCGTGACCTTTTGAAGGCCCACTTTTTGGAGGCGCATGTTTTTTTTCCTTGGTTAGAAACGCGCTTTTAAGTTCCTCCGAAGGACAGTTCTCGGATCCTAAAGACGCCCAGTGGGGTTAAACTCACGTTACCGAGTTAGTCAGAACCCGGACGCTTCGTCAATCGGACGCTTTTTACCCGAAGAAACATTTAAGCATCCGATTTCAAGACGGATATTTCGCGAGAAAAGTCGGGCGGATGAAATCTCGGATCCGACGGCAAGCAAGCGAAAGATTCGCGCGGTGCGACGGACAGTGATAATAGTTCATATTTGTGAAAGTGGTGTACTATACAGTTCATTTTAAAACGATTAAACATTTTCGAAATATCCACTAGTGAATATGTTGGAAAAAATCGTGTATAAGATTTTTAATTCATATTATACAAGCTTTGAGAACAGTGCAATTATCATGTGAAAAGTATAGTAGAGACTTAATATCATTGTTCATAAAACTGTGTTAAGTACCATGTAAACAGCTTTCCAAGTTCGCAATAAATTAGTTGAAATGGTAAATTAATTTTTTCTTTATTCCATAAACTAATATTTCTTTATAAATAAAATGTTCAATAATTCTTAGTTAATTAATATTAAGAAGTCTTGTTACGATGTTTCGGAGCTGACAGAATTGTCACGCACGTAATCTCAAAGAAACTATACTAATTTCTATTACTCGCATGAATAGAATGGAGTGTAGTGACAACTGTACCACAACAGGTACAAATAAGGCAGCTTTCTCTGAAGCTGATACTGCCCCGTTTCGTATTACCATTTTTACGCCAAATTCGAGAAAAAAATACGTCCCGGGGAAATGAGGTCATAATTTCACGGAGAGAAAAACTTAACGAAAGGAAAGCAGGTTGCTAAGTTTACGACAGGTACGCGTACACTGTATTGTACCACATTTTCCAGACAAAGCAGTGTTTTTTATGAAGATGTAAGGTATCGGACATCGCCTAATTACTAGTCTAAATATTTTCTATCCGGAACAAGTTGATTATCACGTTACTTTTGAACTAACACCTAACTGAAATATATACTTCTAAGTCATTTTTTACACATTAAAAAGGTGACATTATACGCAAGTAACTGAACAGATTTATATGGTTTATTTATTTAATATAACATAAACATAGGTACAGTAAGTTTTAGTACGATGAAACAAGTTGTCTGTATCAGACAATCATTTGTCTAATCCAGAAAACTTGTCTGAATTATCTGAAAATTATCTGATTCGGACGAAAACTGTCTGGTTTAGACAATGTCGCTTTTGTATTTTTTTCAGTGTACTAAAAGCTGAATAAAGAAATAGAAGTATAACATAAAAAGGAGCTAAAAATTCGTATTGTGACATTTTTCATATTTCCCCGTTTTTCTGTACATGCAGGATGTGCCTTAACAACCCCTATATAGAGGCAAAAGCCATTTGCTTAACAGCTTCAGAATAATATATGACTAGTTATGATGATTTCGATTACATGCATTAAGCATACATATATCAACGGATTAATCTATTTTATAAAGTGAATTTCGGTAGAACAAATACACGCACCGGAAAGACATTTGCGTGATAAACAATCGTCATAAGTACTCCTAATGACTGCTTCTAATAAATAGAAAACGACGCTGAAGTTAATCAACTGATCTCACTAATGCATATCTCAAAAAATACATGTCGAAAAATAACTCTGGAAACGTTTGAAAAATGCCCTTTGTCAATTTAAAGAGTTTTTTATTTCTGTGAATAAATTTTGTTAAGGGAATGTCGGCAATATTTTTGCGATATTCAACATATGATGATTTTTTTGGGGGACAAAGAGGCTTGACTTTGGGGCCCCATTTAATTTTAGATACATTTAGTTTGTTTCAACAGTTTGTATTAGGTTCATAAATTATAAAATTATGACTCGTCAAATTGAGGTTTTATGGTCGTTTGTTCCTTTATTTCGTAACTTGCCCCCACATGCTTTGAAAAACATTAACAATTGCTTTAAACCAACCAAATCCAATTCTTGGCATCTTAAAAACGGTTTAAATCTTTCAAAATGGCGGACACATTACAAAAGTGTTTTCTGGTCTGTTGTTTAACATTTGCACCGTACTAAAACCGTTTATTTACAATACAATTAAACTACAAAAACAAGCGTAAGTTGTTTAAATTAAGGTACAGAAATATTCCCGCCTACTGAGTCAACTAATTGTCATCCAAAGTCTGTAAGTTGGAAAAAATGTTTTTTTAATTGTTAATTTTTTTGCAGTTACTGTATATATTATACAAATAATATGAATATATACAGTATTGAATCCTCTAAATCCCAAGTCAAGCAATTTCCCCAGTATTAATTTATTTCTAAGGATTTCATCGTATGACTGATTTATATATTGAGTCTTAATCTAATTTGGATAATTAAATAACTCATACAATACCTTTAATTAAATTTAGTTTAATTTAATTAAAGGTAAATTTTAGCAATATAATGGAACTATTTATAATGAATTGAATTAAATTAGAAAATGCAAAATTTAAGTGAAGTTATATTAAATGTAGAGCGTAAAAGCGGAAACAACAAACGCACTCAATTGTTGTCGCGAAAACATCATAAAATCCTAATTAAATGTGGCAAAATGCGAGTGAATCGGGCCGAATTGCGCGCGAAACATGGGAATGCGGAAAAATTGTCATCGGCTTGATCAACGTACGCATTAAGATCATTCGCGCGAGTGTTAAACATTTAAAGGAAGCCACGCCGTTTGCGTTGGACGAGGTCGGGAACTCGTTGCCATATCAATATACCTAAGTGAAATGATACGAGGCAGCCGTAAAACCCGACAGTAATGACGCATTAGAGGGTTGGCAGCCCGATTTAGTCGGCCATCAAACAAAGGCAACTTTTATTGGATGGCTCGAACACGTAAGAGGCTCGCGCACTGCATTCGACGAGGGACGGCTCAGACGACTCGGCCCACATCCCATGCACACTTCATAGGCGCGAAACTCGAGCGTTCCTCGCGCTTAATTTCGGTGTGTTCGCAAACAGGTTATGTCGCTAATTATTCGGTTAATCAGTTCCATTAAGAGCCACTAGTGATTAATTAGCGAGGCTCCAGTTATTAACGTTGCAACACTTTTCATGCACACCGATCAAACGGAGCTTGTGCCGTTTTAGAGACGTTTATAAGATGAACGTAACTTTCGATAATTAACTAAACGATCACTTAGGAGTATCGGCCTTATTAAACACGTGATTTTTTTTATAAACATGTGTATGATATTCTGCAGTTTGTGGGGTCATTTAGGGCACTTCGACCTGTAGATCTTTTGTGCCATCATATATATGATAACTGCAATACAAATGCTACTGTTGTATCAAACGCTTTCTTTTCTAACAACAATACTTTTAGGTCTACTTTATTAGTGAGAATAGAGATACAGGAAAAAAAACTTTGCACAGAAATAGAAATATCGTTAACAGTAATTCCATTAACTCCAAGAAATTATATCTCGATGTGATGTATAAATTGCAAAATATAAAGACTATCTAAAGGATGAACTATTATTAATAATTATAAAATAAATATTTCAAATTGTTTGAACAATTACTGTAATTAAATAACGTCCCTTCTTGATTATCAAATAATATTATATTATTTCATACGCTGAACTTGAATAAAAGCAGGGCCTTTAATAAATTCATTATTTAAAAACGATAACGATACATTTGTGTAGCATTTTTAAAGAATTCTTCAATTCTTTCTACTGAAACGCTTTGGTTAAAAATTTATGATCCCATGTACCGAGTAAAAATAACTCTTTCACGCTTAATTTGACGCATTAGACGGTACAAGAACAGTTTTTCGCACGTTCTAAAATTGATGCGAACATTTCAACCGTCAATAACCAAAATACTACATCGTAAATAAATTTACATTATGCCATTTGTCACAATTAATAGAACAGCCTTAAATAGAGCGATTAATCTAGCAGAAATGGCAGTGCGGCGTGTAAATAATTTAAAAATAGTATAATTCAGAGTAAACGGAAACTAGGTTCTAGCTTCCATAATAAAAAGGGTCGGAAATCCAAGGGGAAATCGCTTCGCGAGAGGACAGGGGCGAAAGATTGATGAGATCAATATGCAGTAAGTCTAAGAGCTGCATGTAACGTGTCGGACGGTTAATGGAGAAGCAACCATGAAAAACGCGTCCACCTAGTTGCATCAGAATTCATACGCGCGGCGCGGCTTGAAACTTTAATACAATTCCGCGCGCTAAGCATTTTTCGGGCATTTATTACGAGCGTACTTTAGAAGTCTATGAAGTTTCGGGATGAAATTTTTATCAATATCAACCCGACGTAAATTCCGCGAAGCCGCTCGCGTCGTTTAATACGCGAATTCGCCGTTTCCCATTCGCGAGTAATTTAACAACACTTGTCGTAAATGAATTTTTCAGCATTATCACGGCGCGGCACGCTTTAGCGAACGTAAAACGAACAGCCCGTCCTTTTCCCGTTTTCACGGCGTTGCATAATACGCCATTTCTTGATTCTGGCGCTCAAATTAGTCGAACTCGACTGATACGTCACAAATCCAATTTACGTTGATACGTCTGCAATTGAATAAATTAAATGCAATTGCACTGCCGCGCTCGCCGTTCTATCTGACGCATATAACAAACGTGTTATCGCGCGAATCCGTTCCTGCTTCTGGTGTTAGGCGCACAGTCTCTCACGATCAACTGCAGTTGTTACCGACGACTTATATCGCGGGCTTTCCGATCGCGTACGTCTTTAAGAACGTACTCCGAAGGCGTGTAAACGTCGCGTCGATCGTGAAATACATTGCGCTGTTAGTTACGTAGTAGAAAACGCGAAACGCTAAAGACTGGAAACATCGGGAAACTACTGGCCTAAGTGCGGCGCAACGCATTTGTAAAACGCCAGGATATATTTGTTTTATTATTAGAAGCATTCGAGTGTTCTTAGCTTTAATTGGACATGTTGGTTTAATTACTTAACGATAATTACATTATACTCACAAAAGAATCATGCTGATGACCGTTCCAATCTAATTTATGATTCGACATAAGACGTTTCGAGTATCTGCGCTCGCTGTTTGTACGTTTTGCATGTAATAAGTGGTAATTGATTTTTCATGTGCTAATGATGAAGTAATTTTTCGTGGACGTACAGTGTAATTTTGTTTTGATAATGCCGAGTGGCAACGACCAATCGAGATTAAGTGGCGGAGATATATCGGGGAATAGTTGAGAATGTAATTGAACGGGATTTAGTACATGAATATTCCGCATTTACACTGTCGATTTGTACAAATTTTATCTTTCATGCTAGCTAATGGTCAATGTTGTATTTTATTCTGCTAATTTGCGGTTGGTGGAATTTGTATTTACTAATACATTGTATTGCAGTTTAAAATGTGGATTTGGTTAATTAGAGGCATTTTGTTTGTAACGCGGAATTCTCGTCGAAAATATTTGCTAAGATCCAACAAGATGTTGAGCGAATTTACGGTTTTACTTTACGTGGAAAATCCAATAACAGTTTTCGCGATGTCGTTTAATATGCCTTCCTAATTTTGAGGTTATATCCAATAAGAAAATGTGAGAATATCGGACAGTTTTATTACAAAATTTTGCTTTAATAGTTGGAACTTTGAAAGTTTTGGTTCAAAGTATTAACGTGGAAATGGCATTAAGAATCTTTGTGCGAAAATGTGAATTATAAATTGACAAATAATTCGAAGATTTGTAATATGAAAATAAGGAGTAGGAAATTTGGTAGCAAAGTGATAAATTTAAACTTATCTCAACAACATTATACTACTTAAAGTTCTATCTGAGAACCATAGTTACTGAAATTTGACGCTAAAGCAATATTGAAGCCCTAAAACAATAATGATACTCATGCTGCTCTGTTTGTATTTTTCGATTATTCATCTTTCAATGGTATTTGTAATTACTAATATTGTGTAATATAATATACTGTTATCTTATAAAGATTTGTGCATTTTTGAATTATAACAGGTCTTTAAAACATGCCGCAAGAATTTCTGACTGTCTCAACAAAATCGGAGTGGTACTTTTGTATCGTAATAATACGTCCTTGAAATTGAATACAATTAGCCTAACGTTAACGTGAACAACCTTTTTGAATTTGATAGGTAATTTAGTTTTTTTCAACAGAAATGTGAAAATACCCATATATAAGATGTATGAGAAAGTTTTTATACAGTTTCAAATTTTGCAATATTTTTGCGAAAATAGCTGGTTCTTTACAATTATCGTAGAAAAGAGTAAGCATAATGTATTTTACAATTCCAAAGAAACGTACAGGCAATTTTACGTAAATAAATAAATATTATTTTTTTTATTTTTCTTGTAATAACTAGATTTTAACCTTCTATGGTCGAAAGCGCTCGAAAACGTATACGTGTAAGAGGAGTGGGGGTATGCACACTAGTTTAAATTTGGTATGTATGTAAAAAGGCGGCTTTTTGGGTGTTTTCGTATGTAAGTCAGACTCAGAGACTCAGAAACAGTTTATTTAATTCAAATAAATGTCGCAATCGTATACGAACCTAATAAATTTATCCTTTGATAGAAATAAAGAATACTTTGATTTAAATAAATAATTTATTTAAAACAAATTAAATTTATTTAAGATAAATAAATAATTTATTTGACCCAAATGCATTATTTAGTAGGTTTGTATACGCATACGAAGTCCTCTGAGTGCAGTGCCGTATTACATTTACAAGCCCCAAACGGTACATCGTGTCCAATAACTTGCATGAACGCAAAATGCCGAAAAATCGGCCGAGTGGAGGGGGTGGAGCTTCGACCATAGAGGATTAAATTGAATTTTGTCCACTACAGTGGACAAATTTAGTCAACGGGTTAATTTTAACCAACCTTTTAGAAAAGAAACAATTTGAAACACAAAAAGTTATATTATTTAAACAAATATTAAAAAATTATACCTAGAGGAATTATTTTGTGACATATATTTATAAAATGATTTAACTGGAGCACTTAACAGTAGCGATACAATATTGTAATAATACTTACGTATACCAATAGTAATAAGTAATATCAAATCATCTACTTGAAAACATCGCAAGCTATACGTGCTTAAATAAAAAAAACAATGCAAAAACTTGCAACTACTGTGTTACCGTAATAACAGTTCAACCACACAGTTTATTTTGGCGAATATTCTATGAGAAAATACAATATTACATACAGTGAAAATGTATGATTTTAGAATCATTGAAGATTATTATTATAATTCATAATTGATTATGCATGCGGAATAAATGACTTCAAGAATGTTCATATAATGCAGATCCAATAAGAAAAATAATGTTTGGTGTGCTTAAGGTTTTTGCGTTAGTAAACTGAATGCTGCAAGTTATAATACAAATAATGGATATTATTTAATCAAGAAACATATTTTGTTGTTAGATCTAAAATCTAAATAAGGACATTAGTGAACTTCAGGAAAACTTAACTGAGTCTCCTTACAGGAAAAAAGTTAACTTAGTACTACATAATTCCATTATTTTGATAAAATATTAAATTCATTTAACTTTATTTCAATATTTCATGATGAATACTTAACAAGGATAAAACATTAAGAAACACATTACATAATGTTTATTCAACGATTTCATTTGCTTTACATTCTGTACACAGATTAAATTAAATGTTCCAAATATTGGTCATCATTGCATCATTTTCTTATCTGATTTTTTACTTTACTGTATTATATATTTACTTCTCTTACATTATCTTATTTCAATGCACATTTAAAAAAATGCATTCTCCAACACAGACTTTTTAATATTACAGTTACCAATAAATCATAGAAGAACTGCTAAAATTGCAAATTATCTGCAAACCTTTCAAAACATTTCATTTCACTGACAGTGTATACTTCAGCAGACAACTGTCAATTCTATGATGTTCAAATCAACCATCGTGCTGCACGTCCTACTACGAAAACGGCTCTACAAGCCAACTGCAATCACCAAGCCATAATTCCAACTTTGTAAATCAATCGAGTCCGCGCTTCTGTCCGCCGAAGGAACTTTCCCGCGTGAAATCCCGAGTGCAGTTCTGGCAGCCGCGCGTTCGCAAAAAGTCCCGTCTTTAATTCACTTCGTGCCGGCTCGTCGGACGGCGATAAAAACAATCGTAAAAGTCCGAGTTCGGTAGCGTTCAAATTCGGCCATCAACATTCAGATATGGTTCATGAATAGGCCGCGGCGTCGGCACGTGTCAAAGGGAGGCCGCCCGACAGCGCAGGCGCAGACCGGCGGAGCAATGATGGCCGGCTTCCCCCCTGCGCACAACGCGCCACGACGGAAACCGGCTGCGCAGTGTGCCTTTCGCGAACTCATCGCTACACCATTCCTCGAGCCATGCCACTAAACAAAAATCCATCTCATTCTCGTCCGTTTCTTGCATAAATCTGTGTCTCCCGATCGGAAACTCTGCGGCGCGACAACCCGCTATTTTTAAAAGCGCCCGAGTGCACTTGACGCGCGTCGGCAGGCGTCGCGACGCGCGTCAACCGCTTGCTATTTCGGCGTCTTGGCGGCGCCACGGTCGAGCCGAGCGATTGGCCGCGACAACGCGGGGGTGGGGGCTGCGAAAACGGGTGGGGCACCGAGGGGGACGGGACAACGCGCTTCCCATGGAAATTTCGCACGGTCCGACGGCGCAAAGGTCCGGCGAGCCACGAAAATCCCTTTTTTCGTGCGATGTGCCGTGTCTTGGATTCCGCGGCATCTTCGTGCACGGATCCTCTGATCCGCCGACGAATTCGATCGCCGGCTGAACCGAAAGTATAGGTTCGAAAGCGTGGCTCCGGGGAAGATGGCTCAGGTTTCGCAATGCCGTTTAACTAGATTACTGACTGCGCGCGCGGCAAATTCGTGTCCGAATAACGAGGCGTTATGTTTATGCATAACGAGCTTTTTTCGCCGACGTCGCCCCCTCTCGAACGCTCCGGCCACAATTAATTGCGGTAACGAGGTGTTTCTTATTTCACTCGGGTTTTTAAATGAAGGGTTACAGGCGAAACATTATCTCGAGAATGGGAGAAACGCTTGAATTGCGATGTTTGTTTGTAAAAAAGCTCGGCGCGTTCTCAGTGGGAAAATGAATGCGTTGAAATTGTGCGGTTGCTGAGAATCATTCAGATCGATGATACTCAATTAGAGACCGTTTCAACGTTAATTTTGACATACGGTTGGCAGATATTTCGCATGATTGTACGAAATGGCTTTATTGGAAACATCTAATGGTGTTTAGTAAGTTTGTAACAATCGTATAAATTATAAATAAAAAAATTTAATTATAACATGTTTACCTAGATATAATATATTCGTAAACTGTTACGAATTGTTTTGTACTGTATGTTCATCATTTTGGACGAAAGTACAATGCTTACAACAAACAATTAAAAAACCATACAACAAATTTTTACATGCAACATCTATATGTAGTTTTTATTAACCTAATCTATCGCAAATGTTAATATTTCTCTGGCGAACGGAATGTGTTTGTGCCACAAACACATTACCACAATTTTACAATTCCACAATTCAAGCCACGGTGCACGAAAAATCTAAAAACTGTCACCTCGAAATGCATTGCACAATTCATCTGACACTTTTTTTCTCGAAATATTCCGTGAAATAAATTCAACTGAAACTTAAAGCTTTTTTTGAATCGTAAAATTATCCCTCATTCGCACCAAGAACTATAAAGTATGGTAACTCATCGATAGACTTGTATTCGTCTTTTTGTCTTCAACCATCGTGGATTTTGGGAGAGCAACTGTTTTAACCGAGAGGGTGTTATTTTTAAACACTGCATGTACCTTCATCTTTCGCACAGACACTTAAAAATAGCGGTGTCCGCGCGTGCTTAATACGTTCTTCGCGTCCTCCTAAACATTCGTGTTTTGAGTATAGGTCAGCGACACAATGAGAATACTTTTATATCGATTCTCATGAATTTTAATATACATCACTAAAATAATCGGTTTCGCTTTATTACAATGTACGTTTCTGAATAAGTGGTTACGATGATAAAAAACCATGTTTTCGCTGACAAAAATGTTTAATATGTTCAAATACGTTCATGTTTGATTAAATTAAATATTATTAATGTTTCTATAAAAGTCTAAAATTTGAAACAATGTAAAAAATCATGACCGATTGTGTACATTGTTTAAATATTTTGAAAAAGAAATTTAAGATCGAAGGAAGATTTATGAGACGTGGAATAACGTTTCAAGCGTATTTGCATGGAAAGTTATCATTAAAGTGACAGTTTTATTGTCTGTTTTACTTTAATACGTCAGCTGGACAAAAATAATTTATGCGATATTGAGTAGATACGAATTCCCGAAAATAAGTTTCATAATTAATTCATAACACAGTTTTTGTCGCATAAATATCACTTAAGATAAATATTTTTTTGTTGCAACACCATTTTTGTCCATTCGTCAGATTGGCAAAAAGAAGAAAGCCAGAATATGGCTGTTATTGTTGCGCCATTAATTATGCCTTCATTGATAACATCATTATAGTTATTTAATTTGTCGACGGATGTTATTAAGACATTTCAAACAATCGTTAAAATAATTTATCGGGAAATAAACAATCCAGTAGAGATTTTCATGATTCGTTTCAGAACAAACTTGCATATAGTTACCAGTTTTTTTGTGACAATCGTTTTTAGTTTTTGTAATAATAAAATTGTATTCTTCAATAAACATAAATAAAACAAAAAAATTTACTTGGCCTCTGTGATTTATATTGCAAATATTGTATAACGGAAAACTTTGATAAATTATTTAACAAAATAATAAAGTAGAAAAAATATTTTAAGTGATAGTTGGTTTGTCTTGGACAACTTTACATAACACTTACAATAGGTAAATATTACATCACAAGCAACTACGAAATATTTGTTAATCACAATTTTGTAATAAAATAATTTTTTTATACAAAATTATTATTTGATTTTATTTATGCAAATGTGTCAATACAATTAAAATTTTACTAACTAAGTCTTAAATAGAAAAAGAATGTTTTACGGCAACTTTAATGAACATTCAATACGATTATTTATTCGAACCCTAAAAATACGCCCCTTCGTGATTGTACAATCTTAATCTTGAATCGTTGTCATAACTGCATATTAATATACGCAAGTATTATCGCAATCATTTGAAAATCACGAATAGATACACGGAGCGAATTTTCTAGCTTTAAAAGCAGGACACAATATCGCTTTTAATCAAACAATTTTTTCACGCTATATACCCGAAATTCATGCGTTATTTCCATGAATTCATGTTTTTAACTCATGCGCACCCCTGTACTTTAAAAGCTATGCGAACATGATTGGCAAAATGACATCACTAAATATATGCCATGGTAGCTCATGTTCATAGATGTTCACCCTAACTTCGCAAGAAAATATCACAATAATAGAACATGAACTCAGAGCTAGGACCTTCTCTCCGTGTAGACATTATTGTTTGTTTATTACATTTACGTATATACTGTTTATTTGCGGAGAAAAAAACATAACTGAATTTTAAATGTTATCCTAAAAATGAATGAATTACACTCTTAAGAGTTTTAAAACAGTCAATTTACAATGATAAAATTGTTGTTGGAATTCTAAGAGGAATATTCACAGGAAAAAATGTCAGTGTTGGATGTACATGGGCTCCGTGTTAAAATTACATGAATTCTAACCTTACACTCGTAATGCTAGTTTAACGATGTTCTCATGTTGTTCCAACCACGGTTCAAACAAAATGTGTCATAATGTTGATTTCTTACCCGAACGGAACATCCACCGATGACCGCAGATTCTACGGAGAATCTCTTAGGAAATGTCCGGAGATCGCCGTAGAATCTCCGAAAAGAAGATTCTCCGGATATCTCCAGACATTTCCTAGGAGATACGCCGTAGAATCTCCGGTCATCGGTGGATGTTCCGTTAGGGTAATGTTGGACCCACATGAAATCAATGTAGATTTTACACTGACGGACATTTTACATTGCTTAGCATTATACGGTTAACATTTTGTTAATGTTAGCCTAACTAGTATTATTTTTCCCCGTGAATTTGTAATTTTTCCGGAATCTTCTTATTTTCAAGAGATTTTGCAAAGATTTTTGGATGCATTTAAATGTAATAATTAATTAATAAAACTAAAAGTTTTATTAATAAAAAGTGTGTACCGTATTTTCTTAATTAGTTGTGTCACAAAACTTTAAGGAACGGTTTTCGATTAATTAATTTCGATTAATAACGTAATATCTTGCGAGTTTTTATAATTGCTGGCTTAGGCGTATAATTATTAATAAATTGTAAAAAAACGACTGGTAGTAAAAATCGAACAACATGATTCATTTTAACTAAGAAATCAGAGTTCGTGGAAGTTAACGAGTGAAGCCGTCTGGTTTACATAAGACATCTAATTGTTGTTAACATTTTTTCCCTTACGGTCACAATGATAATATTAATTTCATCATAACAGTCATAGTATAGTGAAGCTGTGGCAATTTATTACTTCTAAACATTTTTACATTAAAAAAATGTACTAAATGTTAATACTGATTTAATATATTTGTTATACGAAACTAACACCTGATAAACATTATTAATTACACGCTGTGAAACCCAGCAATCCAACATTCTTTCATTTTATATAGTACAGTATGTCGAACACGCAATCCTCTACAGATATCCTGAGAGAATGAACAAAGATGATCACAGATATTCTTGAATAACTCTCACGGCACACCAGGACACGTATTAGTTATGCCTTATAGACAAGTTTGTGTCATAATCAGGCGTTTTGCATTATAAATTAAAAAGTATTTCCCTCACTCCGGGCGGGAATACCCACATTCTCGCCCTGACGGGCGGAAATGTGGGCTTCCCGCTCCGTCGTAAGGGAAAATATCGTACACACTACGGGGGGAATTTCGATTTCTCACTCGTTCCTTCCAGAACTCGGCTTCGCCTCGCTCCGGAAGTTCACTCGTTTCAAAATACGAAATTCCCTCCCTAGTGGTGTAATGTACTATTTTTTAATTGGTAAGGTATTTGTTGAAATCTACAAATTTTTCTGTTGATTCTCCGACACTCCACGTTCTCGGTTTTGTTTTCGTATCTCAAATGCCTGCACGCTTTGAGGATCCATCCGCGAGCAGTAACGATGTTTATATCGTCCAGAGTGTAATCTATTTTTAACTCTGCAGAGAAAACAGTAATTATTATTTATTACAACGACAGGTTCAATTCTAAATAAAAATTTCACTTATTTAAAAGCAAAAACTGGGTTTACTTCTGAAAAAATTGAACATTTTATTTGTTTAAACTCAAAAAATGCAATATAAAGGGACTAAGGACCGTTAATCTAGTTAGAAGTGAAAAAACGCGATTTTCGCAGATTATAATTTTCCCAACTTGGAAAGGCACCCAGCCTCCCGGCTGGGGTCAACAAATTTTTGTACTCCAATGGGTTGATCACGAATTTGGACTCAAAAAGAGCACAATTGAATTGGACTAATCCATATTTGGACCGTTCACAATTGGACTTTCAAAATTGGACACGTTAAAACTGTACCGTTCACTTCTGGACCAATAAACAATTGCACCGTTCACAAATGGACATTGAAAATTGATGTCGATAAAACTGGACTGTTCATTTCTGGACCGATCCACAATTAGACTATTCACAATTGAACATTAAAAATTGGTATCGTTAAAACTGGACCACTCACTTCTGGAACGATCCACAATTGGACTATTCGCAATTGGACATTCAAAATAGGACTGTTTAAAACTGGACCAGTCACTTCTGGGCGAATCCACAAGGGGACCATTCAAAATTTGGCATTCAAAATTGGCCTCATTGAAACTGGACCAGTCACTTCTGGACCAATCCACAATTGGACCATTCAGTTCTGGACCAATCCACAATTGGACCATTAACAGTTGGACATTCAAAATTGAACTCGTTAAAACTGGACCAGTCACTTTTGGATCGATCCACAATTGAACCATTCACAATTGGACATTCAAAATTGAACTCGTTAAAACTGGACCAGTCCCTTTTGGATCGATCCACAATTGGACCATTCACAATTGGACATTCAAAATTGGACCCGTTAAAACTGGACCAGACACTTCTGAACCAGTCCACAATTGAACCATTCACAATTGGACATTCAAAATTGGACTCGTTAAAACTGGACCAGCCACTTCTGGACCAATCCACAATTGGACCATTCACTTTTGGACCAATCCACAATTGGACCATTCACTTTTGGACCAATCCACAATTGGACCATTCACAATTGGACATTCAAAATT
>JABFPB010002735.1:0-19146 GCA_022817645.1 Ceratoteleas bidentatus | reverse complement strand
GTTAGTTTTGTTAGTTTTGTTAGTTTTGTTAGTTTCGTTAGTTTTGTTAGTTTTGTTATGTTAGTATTAAATAACTTTACAGCTCTCCTTCAAAACTAAACTATGTATATATACTTGAATTTTACAGTAATTTTTTAACAGTGTATGTTTTTATGAAATTATTTATTCATTTCTTCGACTTATTATACACCGATGACATCAATTAATGTTGTCTCTGGACATACGATCTAGAAATACAATATTTACTCAGCCTTTCATACAATTCGAGTTGAATGATACAACAAACAGTTTTCCTGCACTCTCGTTTGAATTATTAACAATTTCGTGCCAAGAATACGGCGAATGAAATAGGTTTGTCGACCCAGATCTCGGGTGACTTTCATTAAGATCGCGTTCATCTTGCCTTCGCGCTGAATAGTAATCAATGTTGCATTATGCGGTAATAATCGATACCATTATCATATCGTAATTGAAATGAACCGGGGAAACTTGAATGAAAATCAAAATGCGCGGCGTTGCCTTGCGCGATGAGACCAAGATGGTTGATTGTTTGCGAGAAAATTAAAAAGCGCAATTCTAATTCCGAAATATTCCGCAACTCAATGCAGATTTGCAAAACCGAACCCTTTATATACGAACAAATTGATTAACAAGTCACAGCACAATTCGCTCATCTTTATTTCCCAGCCCGAAATATTCGTTCGACAATGTAACGTGTACGGTCTTCTCGTTTTGAACTTTCGAATGCAAATGATTAATTAGTGCATGACTGATAGTTTGTTTGCATCCAGTTTATATAAACTGATTGCTTTCCAAAGTTTACATGTCATACAATTTTGAAATTAATGTGTGCAGACTTCAACGCAGTCCCGTCTCTGGATCGTCTATTTATGATGAAAATACATACTTCACGTTGAAATTGCGTTATTGAATGGCGAATTCCTGCGCCTTTCGATTGCGCAATTATACACGCTAAACGGGACATTATTCACGCCGCTGTGCGTGTCCGATATCACAACAAATTGTTGCTTTGTTCGTCGAGAAAGTGGAAAAAAGGGCGTCGCTGTTGGCACCGCCTTTGCGTGGTGGAAATTGCCGCATAAACGTCGTCATCTTTCGCGCTCGATAGCACCACACGTCTAATTAACGCTCAAACTACTTTCAACAAATTTCATTTGCACGGCGTTTATTGCGCGACGAAAAAGACCACGGTGATCAATTAATTACGTGTTAAATCTCGCACCTGGCCCCGAATATAAATATACTATTAACGTCAATCAAACCCGGTTCATTCCGAGCGTAAGTTGACAAGGGATGGCGTCCGCAGTTTAGACAGAGCTAATCTGACCGAATACATACACATAAACGTCCGATAACATTGGCCAAACTTTGACGCGATGCTCTCGTACAGCTCTGTGCGAATTTCATCGGAGCGTAGTTAACTCGTCGGTCCTGCCGAAGTTTGATCTAATAACTAAGCACGCAATCGCGATTACAACTTAATAGCAAGACTACCAACTTTCGTTCGCTCCTTTATTTTCGGCTTTATCATGCCGCTTCCGTTGACATGACGTACACATCGCGAGTTAAAGTCACCCAATTAAAACGTCTAGCTAATACAGGTTTTTTTCTTCCGCCTAGGTTGTAAGGCAAACATCCTTCGAATCAAGTTATCAGCGTTAATTAATTTCCGGGATAAAGAACAGGATTTTCGGTTTTCCCTTTCCAAAGTATGCGCTTCCAGATCAAGATACCGGGGCTCGAAGCTGACGTCGTTGAAAATAGAAGCCACGTGACTTCGAGCCGTTACTCGACACTGACGCGGAACCCCGACTGATTTGTTATGGCTCGAACAACATTCATTTGAATTACCCGCGCGCAGGTACTGATTACCGTGATTTAAATCGGGAAATCAATTACAAAGAGCGCTGATAAAGCCATTCACGTTAGCCTACAATTCCGCCCCGGCGGTCGCAGGAATAATTACGCGGATCCCTCGGATTTTATTTTGCACCGACTTCCGATCGCAATAATTATACCTGCGGCCAGAACGAGACGGCCGGAAAAAAGCACTATTAGCGATTTATTCGCCGTCTCGGAGCGGTCAACCATTTTTCCCTGTGCACATTCAGCGACCACTCCCACTTCCTCCCACACTCTGTACTTAAGTTCAAGAACTATGGCATAGTTTTAGGCCTTAATTAAAGTTTTTCCGAGAAGCGATGCTACTGGCTGCATGTCGCGATTTACACTATAGAGAAGAAAAGGAGAGGGAAGGAGGGAAGAGAAGAGAGAGGGTGAGAGGAACGTTACAGTTCGAGTCAGTGTCTGCAGCCATTCTAATGATCTGGTCCGCGTCCAAGTAGATTCGTTGGATGAACCAAACAAGCCACGGGGTCAAATAATTGATATTTCCATTCGAGCTTAATTGGGTGAGATAAAGTGTGTGAGAGAATACAGAGCCTGTTGGATAGTATATTAGTGTGGCGTTACCGAAGTGGTTTCAGACTTTTCGGACATTAGGGATCGTGGTTTTGATGGTATGAATTTGAGGATTGAGTGGGATACTATGGAAAATGATTAATAGGGAAACAAAGAATGGCAGGCAATTTTGTATTCAAACAATCTGTCTGCACTGAGACAAAAGTTGAGTTTTGTCAGCACGATAATACAAAATGTAATTTTGTTACGCAGACACAAATGTCTGACAAAACTATTTCTCTCTAGGGTTATGTTTTACTCCCTCGGTGCATAGTTCGCTGATTTTCCCCTCTTAAACTCTTATATACTTTATAACAACGTTGGATGTCAAAGTTAAAAACTCGCACATACCTAACGATTAAAGGAACAGGAATATAAACAAAGAAAACCGCGACATTCAATAAAGCGACACCTGACCTGTTAAATACAATTTAAAACACAAATTCAACAAGGCATTAGTAACTCGAGATTAATAATTTTCCGACGACTACGTAGACTCGTAAAATATAACGCCAGTTACGAGCCAACTATGATCGTGACCACTCAGTAAATTCGCTGTCGAACAACTCAAACAATCTTGCGGCTGTTTCAGAATTGGAAACGAAATCGATTGTTTACTCACGAGATTCCTGGGTGGTTCAATCTCGAACCAATCTTGTCCATCTATACGTTCCGCGGTATTATTTCAGGCCGGACATTGATCAACCTGCGGATAACGATTATTGTTCCGGATTTAAAATGTAATAAATAATTGCTAGGCCGAATTCTCTGTTTTCGCAGTTATTTCTAAGGGGAAAGTAAGGTGAATTTTTCACAAAAGAAAATAACTTTTCTAATCCCCTAAACCAAAGAAATAAAAAAAATGGAAAGCCGATATTAAAAAAAATTTTTTTTTACATTTATTTTCAAAATTTTAACTTAGCAATCAGCAGCAATTTCTCAACAACCGAATACTGTCACCTTAAAGTATAAATTACGTTTGTCGAAACTTTCGGCTGTTCAAATATTCGAATAATTTCATTATCCGATCTAGTAGTGAACAATTAAATACTCGACGGGTGAAATAAAAAGGATCGAAATGGTGTGAATTGAGTTTGTGCGAAGCAAAGTGTGTTGCGATGGAGCCAATTAATAGTGTATTTTTGTCAATGGCGGCGCGTCTGCTAAATGTTAATGACACGCGCGAGGTTTTGCGTAAACGAGCGCGGTGGCGAGTTCGTACGACCGGAGCTCGTATTTCGTGTATAAAGCATTCGAGTGCGCCGATGCGTGCATCGCGACATGAGAACTCGAACCTGGTTAACGAATAAGCCCGGTGCGAATTCAAACCCATCGAATCGTAAGATAATTCCATACATGAAATCAAACAGCGTTCTATTACGCCATATATAACGTAAGCGTTTGATTAAGTTATTCGGTGTGCTATTTGCAAACATCTTGAGCCAATAACGTCGATGTAAACTTCGCGTTCGACTGTGATTACGATTGAATTACAGATATTAAAATCGACCGACGTATTAGGAGATGGGGCATATGTCAAAGGGATATTTAAGAAAAGCTTAAAGATTTTCTAACGTTTTATTGATTCAGTTTCTTATTTTCTTAAAGTAAGCATTGAGTAGAAAAAGATGGTGGGATTTTTGGAATATATTTTGTAAATAAACTTAAAGTCTTTAGTATTATTGTTACACAGTGTATTGAGTTAGCTTTCCCGTTCAGTTAGTTTATAACATAATTAAAGTCCGATCCGTGGCTTAACATTTAATCTGCGTTTAAAGGTAAATTACAACAAACTTTCGGTTGTTGTAATTCGATACCGTACTAATTTGCATCCGTAAACGTAAAATAAACAGTCAAAACTGATTTTTAGAAAAATTTTAGAAAAAGTATCGTTAATCATGAATGTTAGTTCCAAAATGAGGGTTTGAAAGTATCAAAAAGAATGTTTGGTCTATGAAACCAACAATTCTAACCATTATTTTTTGTAGCTCTACGCATTATCCTTCCTTCTCGGGAACACAACAATAATTTTAACATTATATTTCGTAACGTATGTTAAAATTTTTTATTGTTTTTTTATTCTTATGCCTTTTTATAAATAAAGGTACAAGCAGTCAAATAAATCAGAAGACAGCCACGATTGTAGGGCCGGTTACCACAACGAATTGCGGTTAACTTAATCTCAGTATGTTTACTACCTCACAATTGTAAATGAAACAAATCAATTTTCCTCTATGTAACGATAACATGTCGATTAATTTCTCCTGACCCTTACTAATATATAAATGGGAATATATGTTTGTTTATTTGTTTGTTCGAGCATCACGCTAAGACAAATACTGCAATCAAAATACCGATTTCACAGGCAGGAATCCTTGAGTGTCGGGATGGTTATAGGCTATAAACATACTTTCTATACATTATATTCATGTCAGAGAAAATGAATTTTCAAAAATGTGGCTTTGCAATTTTTGGGGTCTCCAGAGGGGGGAGAGGATTATCCCCTCATATCATCGTCTGACTGTCGTTGTCCGACCGTCATTGTTGGACCGTTGTCGGACCGCTATCGGACCGTTATCGGACCGCTATACATTTGACAAATTGCCGACCGACATTTGATCCACATAACCGATACCTGATCAATATCTAACCGATGTCTTATTTGTAACTGACCGACATCTGAGAGACATTTGATGTGTATCCGATGCACATTTGACCTGTACATGAGGAAAATTTGACCTAAATCTGATAGACATCTAATTGACATTTAATTGCAAACTGATCGAAAACTTACCGTCATTTGGTAGATACTTGACCAACATCTTATCTAGATATGACGGATAAATAGACGATATCTAACCTGCATCTGGCAGACATTTGACTCACAGCTGATCGAAATCTGACTGAGATCTTGCCGATTTCTAAACGATATCTGACCTACTATTGACCGAGCCGATATCTGTCCGCTATCTGACCCTTAACTGACCGTCGTCTAACCGTTATTACACCGATTTCTGACCAATTTCTGACCGATGTTTGACTCTTATCTGACCATATCTGATCGATATTTGACCATTTTCAGATAGATATCTGACCGTTATCCGATCGATATCTGACCGTCGTCTGATCGATATCTGACCGTTAAAAAATTGATATCTCGCCGTTATTTGAGCGGTTATCAGTCTGTCTGTTATCTGTCAAAGTGCACAATTGTATAGTATATATTAGGATGGTCCTTAATTTGGCCAAGTTCAAATCTTCTGTTGCGCGCATCAAAATCACAAACAAATAATGCTTCCAAAATATTAGCCCCAGATAATGATATGATAAGACATGCCCCACGACGAATTTTTGAACCCAGTACGACATTGTTTACGACTTCTGGGAAATTTAGATTTTTGAATTACATCTTTAAGATAAAAAACTCTGAAAAAGTTACTGAAACATTCTTGCAAAATCACATTCTTTACAAATTTTTTAAAACCTTGTTCATGTATTACAACCTGCTTAACAAATTTTTTAAATTCATTTTTGGTGCATTTTTTAAGAATTTCAGTTGTTTTTACTCATTTCTTGAAAAGGTGAAATACTGAAAAAAATACTAAACAATCCTTAGAAAGTCAATTTTTTGCTAGAATTATTTCAGATTTTTTCAGATGCAATATCCTGTTTAGAAACATAAAAAAGTCAGTTAAAAATATTGTTTTTTCATAGTTATTTCGTTTAATCGTTGCAGTCCTCTAGAAAACGTTATTCTTGACATCAAAATTATGATTAATGAAAATTCTATAAATTTGAGCTCGATATTTCGAACTTCGACAAAATAAGGACCAGCCTAGTAAATATATTATTACATATCAACATACATTCTTTACATTCGTATCCTAATAACGAATAAGATTCTATTTCTAAATATTTAAGAAACTACCTTCATCAAGACAAACAAAGAACAATGTGTCCATTTCCTGCAGTTATTACTAAAATATACTTCCTGCATCCGCACTAAACCGCGACCCCATCCTCTAACTTAATAAATAAAATCGTTAAATAATTCGGTGGTCTCAACGACAGGCATTCACCTATTCCTGCGTAATCCCGAGATTCAGCTGATTCAACGATACTTTATTTTCAATGCGCCGCCGATAAAACAGGGATTAAAATAAGCGCCGTATCCTTTTACAATGGTAAGACTGAACTACAAAACGCGACCGCGTGCAAGCACTCCCCATCCACTGTAAAACATGTTTACCGAAATAAAAAGCCTTATCTCGCCGGCCGCCGGCGAAAACCCGGCATTTTAAAGCCCAATTCGTCAGCCGCGCGATTCGTTCCGTTCTGGCGGGACGCGCACGCGATAAACATTTTGCTAGAAAAGAATCGAACCGCCGGGTTTGTCGCGCGCCGCCGGGTAATTATTTAAACAACTGCAACACGAATACTTGAGTGGCATTGTTCACGCGCGTGAATTCTACCTGTTCCATGGGAGCGGTACATGAATTCGGTTGCGCGCAGGGCAATGTATCGCGGTCTTCTGTCGCACGTGTAAATAATGTATTCCAGAGACGACACGGTTATCTCATGAGTTATGGGCCGCATTTTTCAAACGCGGGAGAAGCGCAGCGAAATCCGCGGCCCGGCGCGTTTTGACGCCAGAAACGATGCTAAGCACGGATTTCTGCGATTTTTTTCGCTTTGAGCAGCCGCGCGCCTTGTTGTTCATTAATATCGTTCCGAAAAATTTATGTTTTATTAACCTTTCCGGTAGATCGGCGGGGATAAGCCCGCCGCAGGAAATTGCGCGACTTTTTCCTTTCCCCGAAATTGTGCACCGGTAGCGCCACCAAGGCGACGGTTTTTTTATTTTTCATTTTTTATAAGGCGCAATCTGATGAACTCGCGGGTACTCTCCCGTGGGGGTTATTCATTAGTAGGTTTAATATACCGGGTTATGGTCGCGGATTTATTAAATGCGTGTATTTATCAGCGCGATTGCCTCCGTTGTAACGTAATCAACATTTCACGACAGCCTCGAATTTGATTACAGTTTGCGGCAATATTGGATTATTGTAACGAGAGCGGAGGACCCAGGGCCGACCTTATTACGTTACACCTGAGCTCAATTTGATTTTATTTTGGCGAGAGATTTTTTGCAGGGAAAGTCAGGTGATTACAATTGTCCGTTACATAGTAGATATTGAGTAGTGTATTTGTGTGGCAGGAAATGTGGATACTACAAGAGAAATATTTAGGATTTTCAGTGGTTTTCATGTAAAATAGTATTTCGATAATAAAATGCACAGAAACTTATGTTTATACGTATTAAAAATTAATGGATAAGTAACCTTTCATGGCGAACGAATCTTCGATCAATTTTCACCCAACTATACATTAAATATTTTCTACACAGAAACAAATTCTATTCGTCTCTTCATTTCATCCAACTCGTTTTGACTTTAAAAAAGTCACTTTGACCCTCCCGTTCATTGTACCTAACCCTACTTTTTTCATGTTCAATATTGGTCTACGGTACTTACGCCTGATATTAATATTGATTCCTCCGATATAACATGCGGAACTTTATGGGAGATATTAAGATTTTTGAGGAGGTTGGCGAGTACTTGAACGAAACTTCGCGGTAGCGCCGGGGAAAGGGAAGAAAGGGAATGGTGTGAAATAAATTTGCCGACGTCGGGCACCCCGTGCCATCTCACAAATAGGCCACAGAGCCAGAGTGGTTCTTATAGGTGCCTCGGGACTCAACTCCATACACCTCGGAAGACGGTGGTCGGTTATTTACTTTTATCCAAAATCGATGCGGAGCTCACCCAGGAGCTCGTGCTTGTCGCGAACGCCTGTCTGAAAGAGAATTAGGAAACGAAGGGAACGAAAGAGATGAAAGATGCTCGCTAAGGCGCCACAAAGCCACTCGGCGCCTCAGATGAAAGCGCATAAATATCGGGGATCGATGCGCGATCGTTTGCGAGCGACAATGATTGTATTACGGCGCCACCTATTTTGCCCTTTTTCGCGACGGCGTTTGCGAAAAAACGCGTCCGCTTCTCGGCGAAATATTAAAATGTGTATTGCAAATAGAAGCCGACGCGTTCGCGACTCAAGTGGAAGGAAATTTCGCGCCGCGTCTGCGAAGGACTTTCAAAGGCCCCGTTATTAAAGGCGCGACGAATTTGACGGAAACCTTTTTTACGGTCGCGCAGCGTTATTAAAATCCGCGCGTAAATGACAGACTGCAAATGCGTGCGCATTTTTTATGATCGAAAATTCCTTGTTTATGAATGCGCGCGCCATAAATCTTGACCGGTAATTTCAATAAATCTGCGCGCGCCGCGCGTCATCCGAATTTTCGGCTTAAATCACAATTTCGCGCGCTAAATGAATAAAATTAACATACATCATATTGACGGCGGATTCAGGCAGCGCCACGCCGAAACTTTATTTCCGAAGAGTTACACCGCGTTTAATATGCAAGAAATATTTCGCGCTCACGCAAAACTGTAAACATTGTCGTCAGTGCCGACGACGTGCCGCGCGATGCATATTCATGCCGAGGGGAATAAATATTTACAAATGACGAGCTCTTTGCATAAATGACAATCGAATTAATTCATTAGGTGTAATCAAATTTTCGATTACTTTAAAGCAATACGCGTGAAGACGCGAAATCTATTCGTTTTATTTAGGTACACTATGAAATGAGAATCTCCTTGGTGCCTCATATTGAGACATTGAAACTTTTTTGGTATTTTTTTCTTAACGAAAACGAAAAATAGTATTGCTTTTTTTACTTTTTGCGGCGACTCTGCCAAAATGCAAAATTTCAATTAATTCTTATTCTAAAGTTATTAACTGTTTAACATATTTTCAGATAATATTACACTGTTAAATTTCAACCACCATTCTTGTTAGTTCTTATAGTTTTGGTTATGTAGTATATATTCTGTATATAGATACAGTTCATGTATGCAAGTACAACATGCAATAGGCTGTGCTTAAAATCGCGCACGAATAAAATTTAATTAATCAAAGTTAGGCAGACCATAATTTTGTCGGCATAATTGCGTTTCGCGGGGCTTTATACAATGTCAATCGATACATCGTAATCAGAACATCTAAATAGATTATGATATCCAAGTTTGACGTGACGGAATAAGCCGCATCCATTATCCGCATAGCACACTCTGTCGCGCGTGCATGGATCTACTTCGCGCGAGTTTTTCGGCTGCTTTGCAGTATTTCGAGCTTTTTATTTTTACGCGCCCATAGCAACGTATTTCCCAAAGTTGCGCGAAAAACGAAGAGCGCGGCAAGTTTTACACGCGAGCCAAGTACTCACGAGACAGAAAATGATGCGAGTTGCGTGGGTTGTCCGTACGAATGATGGACTAACAGTAGATGCACGTCAGTTTCCATCACCGAAAGAAATTATCATTTCCTCGGATCGTTCTTCGGATCTTCATTTATTAACGAAAACGTTTCTCAAAACATAAGATTAAGGAATTAATAGGATTTGGCTTTTTATGGAAAGTGCAATATATTTATTCATTGCAGTTTCCATAATACGGAAAAATTATCTGAATTAAATCAGATATTCAAATTTTGTTGAATAAGCAGATTTATTGTGGATCCTAACTTCAAATGTGAGCCAAATTCGATGTGTTTTGGAACACTACATATAAAAGAAATAATAATGAAAATGGTCCTAAGAATAGAATTAATTAAATTCCGCAGATGGAACAATAATTATTGTTCCAACTGTGAAAAAAAATAAAATTTTTTTTTATTTCCTAACTGGAAGGAAAAGTAATTTAATTAAAAATAGCGAAAAAGAAGTATACAATATCTTTATGGATATTACGCTAAAAACATATCAGGTTGTCTAGAATTATATGTGCAGAGTTGAATATTTTTTTGTAAATAAAATTGCACTCGAACAGTGTGACTAGACAAGTCTTGAGTTTGAGTTGTAATATTTTTATTTAATTTAAACTCACAGTATTTCATAGACAAAACAAAACTCGAGATAAAAGGTAAACATACTGGTTTGCCATCAATTTTAGTAGGATTAACGTGTCCTGTGCTTAACTCGAAATGCAGATTAAACTGTAAATGTAAAATTTAAACAAAGTTAGCGAGGGAAAGATTAAAGTAATTATCATTCGAATTTTCCCACCAGCACGATACATTAGTCTGCAATCCATATTTCAGATAAAAGTACGAAACTAACTACACATTACGATCGTTTGGCATTAATATCAGAAAAGATGTGCTGTTTAAAAATAATGAAAATGGTTTGCAGTTTACCCCTGGCAGTAACCCTCTGCTCGTAAATTAATATGAGTTACCTTTGATACTCAGTTTTCTCATTTTCCAGAAATACAACGGAAGTCAAGTTTCTTGGAGATTAACATTCTCATTCAATAACGACGAACCAAGACCGTACCATCTTATTTCCAAGATTTTAAATCTTGGAAATACTCCATCAAGATTTTGACATATTTAAAAATGATGCATGCTGGTCATATATCAGTCGTAAATTTGAGACGACATATATTGAAAGAAACTTTTTCCATTGTAATTTTGTCGAGAAATTATTTCGCTCTAAACTCAGATTGCGTGGGCAGATTAGCATTATGACATAATTATCCCCGAAAATAGCGCAGACTTAAAGTATCACTTAAACTTGCGGTTAGCCCGAGATATTACTTTCCTTTCCGTTGAGACGTAAATGTTTCAAATTGTTGAACTTACGGGAGTGAAAAAATTGCAGATTTTTATGACTCCCGTGGCCGCACTTGTAAACTCGGGAAAAGCAATTTAGTCGAGTGCAAATACAATACAAATATTGCTGGTTACGGAGAAATATAATAGAAAATAATAAATTCCGATATTCTTCGTCTGTGGGATGTGTGCTTTTTTATTCGCCGTAAAACGCAACCCGTTGAACGTGCGGTTACTTTTATTCGCTGCTGCTATTATTATTTAATTTCTGGCCAAGTTTGTTTCTGAGCGACAAATCAATGGGCAGTTCAATTGAATAAATAGTTATTACGCAGCGACATTAATACTGTGCGATTATTGTTCTGACAAATTACAATAGTAACTCGATACACCGATACTAATTATACAGATACTGTTTATTGCACCGCCGAATCAATGATTATTGTTCTTCGCCAACACAACTGGAGATATCAATTAATTTCCCACACTGTTAATTCGTAAACATTTTCATTGTTAAATAGCAACAATAAAATGTAAAATTTAATGTAAAGCAGATCGAAATCCCGACGTTGTTAAATTATTAAAAAAGAGATACCACATGCTGTGCGGAGTAAACATTTTAACAATTATATATACTGTGAAGTTGGAGGAGAATTCAACGTTACCTTTAATTTATTGTCTTCAATACAAACATTTTTATTATGTAATGCCCAACCTGTAAATTTAAACATATCATTAATTGCGCGTTCGTTCAGTTAATGAGTGGTTTCTTTAGCTGCATGTATCATAATTATTGTACGATAAGCTATCGTCGTAATACATGGACAATTATCTTAAGTTTACTATAAACAATTGACGTCAAATATAATCCTGCTATTCAAAATTATTAAGCTCAACAACGATTCAAGATATTACTGTAGTAGAATTTCACAGTATGCTACCAGAAAAAGGAGATGCAATTCTGGATAACGGTGGTAGAGAAGCGAAATTAGAATGGTCCACTGGAAAATGGGTTGATTATACAAACATTATGAAAGGCTTGTGAAGAAACTGCAATTTTCATTAAATTGGGAACCTTGCTTACTGTTTGTTTCTAAACGTTGCAGACTGTATACCTACAAACTAATTATGTGAAGTTACGATTTGTACTTAGGTCAAGTAGAGTTATCTACGCTAGTCATATGCAACACGAATGAATTATATGTGATTACTTTTTTTAGACCTTTAAGTCTCTTTGCTGGGTGCAGTAACCACATTTCTCACGGCTCTTAAGTAGCAGAAAGTGTTGAAGAAGTGAAAAGAGCATTTTACGGAAAAAACTTCAACGTATATTAATTTCTTTTTAAACTGTCAGCACAGTTGGATGTTCTCAAGCAGTTTTTGCATTATTGAACAGTTAAAAAATCATATGGATAGAAGAAGGGATAGAATCGAATGTTTTCAATCTTGTTAAAACAATTATTGACAATATTTGTTTGGTTTTACTGGACAGTAATACTTGAAATTTGGAGAATATAATACATTACAACTGTAAAAGAATAGAATTTTTACAACCATGATTTCTCGTATAAAATTGTAAATCAAACACTTAGAAGCAAAGATGTCAGTGTTGCTGGTGTCAGCTTCACTTAACTGATGATTTAATAATTACAGTTCAGAAGCATTCATGAAAATTTCGGTTAAAAAAAGTGTAACTCAAGTAATTTTCCCCATTTTCCAGTAAAATAAATCATAAAAGCAATCCTGCTTGGTTCCCTAAAACTGGCCTTCAACTTTATATCTCAAACACCGATAATTTAATTAAAACGAAACTGTCACAAAACTTGTCCGTTAACCTCGTTAATTTTATCCCAAAATCGATGCGAATCTATACCGAACCCACGAAAACTCGACTGAACTGAAGAACTGCAAATTTTTCAAGCGATCGCTTTCCATTCCGTCATTTGACGGTGGTTGCAAGTAAGACAGCCGCCTGGCGCAACAAAGACGCAAAGCCAGCGGTAATCCCGTGAGCCCGAGTCAAAAGTTCTGCGCGCGGTCGGGTGACGAACAAATTCGCGCAGCTGCCGCGGACGCAAGCGTGATTTATCTTGTTTTGCATACCAATTTTGCTTAGCCATTGAACCAGAAGTTCGGGCTGGCGTCAATAAAATATTTCAAAACTGCAAACAAGACTTTGTTAAGTATAGCGAAAAGCCGCACGGTGCATAAGAAACAAGCCCGCGTCCAATTATAATGGTTCCCAGTTTTTCGCGTTAATGCCGTAGCTGCTTGAAGTGCTTAGATCACGGAGACGAAGTTTGTTGTGGAAATTACAGTAAGTACTTGCGCTAAGCAGCGAGAGACTTGACGATATGGAAATAATATCTGGTAACGTCTTTTGTTCTTGTGTGTTTTCAGCCGGTATGCACAATAAAATTGCGTTTAATGCCTGAATGTTTGAGAACATAATTACTCGATGCGACTTCCGTTTCGTCGTTGCGTTAAGCAGTTGCGAATTATTAAGACGAAGCTTTAAGTATTACGGTCATTAGCCACTGGGACGATCTTTCGAAACGATTAATACGGTAGAAAAGCCTCAATTTAAGTAGCTTTTTGAAACGGGTACGTTCTTGAAAATAACTTACGAAACTTTCCTATGAATGTAGACCAGATTCTGTCACCTTTATTGAAATTACTGAAATAGAAATTTCGCAAAAGTTTCATATTTCTGATTAAAGTTTGATTAAAATAGTAATCTTTTTGCTTACGGTTTTCTGAATCGTAATTCCTTCCACTTAAATAAATTTCCATCAACACCCGAGGCTTAAAGAATTCGTTCTCCAATTAATTCCTCCATCCTACACAATTTTTGTAATATAAAAAGTTCTTATACAGTAAAACGAGCTTCCTCATAAATTGCAATTTGACACTACTTTTTCATACCATTACCTGCCCATAACGTACATAAGGATTACGCAGCTTTAAGCACCACGCAACGACGCAATCTCGAACGCCATCGCAAAATACGAGCAATTAAAATCGGCAGTGCATCATGCAAATCGACGAGCCTAACCGCCGAAATTGTATCGAGAAATGGCCCCTGCCGTAACTTAGGGCTTGTTTGCGGCTTCGGCAGGATAGCCTACTGGTTGCACGCCGTAAATACTGGCCACGTGTACTTAACGTCGCGGCTGTCGACGTAAACCTATCGCGAAGTCGTAAAGGAACGTGAGATATCCACTCGCGACGCTTGTAACGAACGTCGCGACGGATAATAGGTTTGCAGGGTCTGGGCCATCGTGTGACATAACGTAGGATTATGTTTCCCGGTGTCACCGGAACATGAACAAAATTCGAGTCCAAGACGTCGCGCGTCGTTTGCACGGCAAATTAAAAGTCATGGCGACCTCTCTGTTGCGGGATTGTAACGTGTGGTCTGCGTTCCGTTAAATTGCCTGTAAACAAACGCGACGAAACGAGAGTCGTAATTTGCGCGACATTCCGCGTATTAACAATGTCCGCGGCTCGCGCGCGAACGACTTTCCAGGGACGTAAAATGTTTAGTCGCAAGTTAGGCCAACGCAAGAAGGCGTTAAACGGCGATATTTTTTCCGGTCCGCGTCGGGTCCGTGAATTAAAAAGTACGAAGATGCAACGGATGTAAATCTGTTGGAGCGAGATAGATCGCATTGGTTAAATCTTCTAATCATCTAAATCATTCTAATCGTCTTTGTTAATAAAAAAAGTATGATCAATCATTTCTTCACAAATCGACCATACCTTGATTCTGCACTTTTGAGAGAACATGTCTGGCTACCAAATCATAATCACGCATTTTCAAAAATAGTGATTATTCGTGAATTTTTATTTTCAGCGGGGCAAAATTACGAATATTCACTATTTTTGAAAATGTGTGATTAAAAATTGTGATTTGGTAGCCAGACATTCTCCCAAAAGTGCAGAATCAAGGTATGGTCGATTTGTGATGAAATGATTGATCATACTTTTTTTCTTAACAAAGACACTAACTCCGTGGCAGCAGACTTGAGACATGATCTTAAGTGGTGGGATCAACTGACGAGATCAGTTGACCCAACCACATACTCCCAAGTAAAAATTTGACCAGTTTTGTCCAGTTTTCTCTAGTTTTGTCGAGGCACTGACTAGTTAAACTTGCCTAGATTAATTATCCAGTTTTCATCTAGGTACTGGATAGTTCTATCTAGGAAATAGATAGTTGGAACTTGTCAAGATCGAACTAACTAGTTTCTGGTTAGGCACTAGTTATACTTGAACTGGCTAGTGACTCTTCAGTTACTGCGTCACACTTCTATGCAGTTACTAGCTAGTTAATAGTTCAACTGGACTGACTCTTTCCAGAAACTGGGAATAATTTTTTACCTGGGCTATTTAATGATAATATTTAATGATAATATTTAATGATTCAATTTAATATTTAAAGACATTGCATTAAATAGTTAAATGACACTGCTTTCTTCTCATTTTATTCCAAACAAATCTATGTTTGGCTGAATATAACCTATAATACTCATGTCGTATTAACTGATGTCGGTTAGTAAAATCTGCTACCTAGACAGTAACCTAATCGGGTAGTAAGACTGACTGAATAGCATCGATTATTTTTACGATATGGAGATACCACGTGTTGGCCTGAATTGGGGATATCAGCAGTGGGGAGTTGGTAGGAATCTTGCTCAGAGGAGACGTTAGGCTCCGACATACGCTTCCTTATCAACAAGCCAGTGAGGCTGCAGACGATGAGCGTTTATGACGCCTGCGGTGCTCGTGGAGATATACCGTTCCCGGGGACTGTTTCATTCATGTTTTCACCATTACGCTGCTGACACTTCGCTCATAATTAGGCTGACTTGCAGAGTGGTGGTGAGCGAGGTAATCGGGGTTGGGGGGGGGGATATTTGGGAAGCTGCACAGAGGGATTGTTTCGAGACAAAAGCGATTTACGTTTGCGGCGCGTTTAAGAGTTGCAGAGAAAAATTGATTAATGCGGTTGTTGGATTTAAGCGTGAAAGAGAAGTGAAGGAAGTCGGATAAAATTGCAGCGACGGTGGCAGCGGACAGGCGAGGCAAGGTGGTGTAATTTCAGACAAGACGTGAGGATAGTTGCCAGTTTGAGAAAGAAACAGCTGCAGTGAAGTTTGTATTAATGTTCAGGTTGTGTTTAAGTATTCGTGGGAGATTAGTATTTGGTGCTGGAAATTATTGTTGCATAATGAAAGGTTCGGATTTATATTAAATGTTATTCAATTCGAGGATTGCAAGAAGGAGATATTTTTGTTTCATTTGACAAATGGTTGAATGGGAAATTGTGTTTCATAGAATTAATAAAATACGTGTTTATATCGCGACATCGTCTCGACCAATAATTTAATTTAAATCGTTTTTTTAACTTCTCGACGTGATAGATATTCTACTGTGAGACATTGTAAATATATAGGTAAATGAAGAATTTAAAGTAGAATTTAGACACGTTTATTTTGTTGTAACAAACACCCTTCTTTTGTAAGAAATCAGGTATCTCAATGTACAAATGTGCCTCTTAAACTCAAAACTTAAATGCTGTTATTTCAGTATTTCTCTAGAGAGGTATTCTTTTCCCAGATAAACTAGATACACTTATATCATTACGCCAATCTAATATCACTTAACCGAATAATTCAAGCGGTTAATCAGAGAAAGGTGACTTGAAAGCGTGAATTTTCATTTACGTGCGCCGAATGCCGTCAATAAATTACCATATTAATAAATCCCTCAAATCCCTAATTTTATTATCCAGATGAATTTTCATTCGCGCGGCTAACTTTACTTTTTCCGCCGTATAATCTAATTCATTAGCTCTTTTAAGTTTCTCGTCGTTATCAAGATGTTAGAAAATATATATTCCAAGTTCGGGCGCAGAATTAAACAGAATTAAAATCAACCGAAAATAAAGCAGCCGGAGCTCGAGTCTCGTTTAAAAAATCCAACGTAATATAATCCGGGGGCGCGAGAAAAGCATGGCCGCCAAGTAATTCACGGATTCAAACAATACGGCGATATTAAAAGTCCGTTTCATCAGCGCTTTATGTGTAACTATTTCCGCGCAAATTGTACCAAGTATTTGCGCCGCGCGCTTTCCATATTTAAAAATGCACGCGAAAGAAAATCTGCCGGTTATTTGCGTTCGTAATTCACGACACTTTTTCCTCGCGGAGCCCACCACTTTGTTCCTCTATTTTTGCGTCGGCTTTTTTTCCAGCTAAATAATGTCTCACAGGCGGTTCTGGAGATAGGTGCGTGTAAATATTGCAAGCAAAGTAGTGTGGAAGTAGCCACTGGTAATGCGAAATGCTTCGGCCGAACGAACGTTAGACGGCTCGCTCAGTGCTCATGGAAAGGTACGTAAAGTAAGCGCAACCGCGCTGTGGGGGGTACTATATGGCCAAGGGTACGTTAATGGCGATAAAAGCCGCGGTCTTGGAAAAACGTACGGACCTCGGTACCTCCAAACGACCGAGGCAATGAGAATATCCTCACTTATGATAAAAATGGTGCTGAATAAAACTTCCACCGCACGCACTTTTTCCGGAAAAGTGCTACTCGCACGTCCCGAATGGTGATGCGCCATTTCGAGTAGCGCTAACTCGTTTCGAGATCATTTTTAGAACCAGTGGGTTTGCAACAAGTTCCTAGAGGTTACATGGAATAAAATGAAGGGCCGGTATTTATTGGCTTACATTAGGTAAACGGTATACCTAATGAAACAGGTAAACAGTGAGGTTATCGAAGCCAAAGATTTTTAGGCACGTCAGTTTACTTGAAATGGGAAATTTTTCTGGTTAGGTTAAGACGATGTCACGCGGAGAGTTACCGATATTACAGTTTTTCCGAATTAAAAACTAATAAAGCAGATATTAAGAGTTATATGAGAACAGTTTAATTTTCTCACTTTTCGTATACATTTATATTCGAAAATTGACATATAAAAACGTATATTTCAGGAAAAAACTTACTTGCCGTTTTCGGCAAAAAAAGGCGAAAAAAACGCCTTGTAATTTTTAGCAAAATGGGTTGATTGAATTGAAATACAACTTGTGGGATATAATTCTCCCAAAACTCAAGAATCGAATCATTCTCATTTAAATTGTTCGTTTTTGTTCACAATTTCAGAAATTGAAAAGACATCTGAAGGCCGTGCTGAACGCGTTGTTACCTACATTACAGATTTCTTAAAATACGAAGAAGTGAAGAATTATTGACGAATTGGGCGATCAAAATGCCATTTGTTCACGTTTTTTACACGTTTCTACAAGAAGAAATCTACTGTTTATACTTTGGTGGAACTTTAAAATGTAAATTGGTTTTCGATGTGGCAAACATCGTAGTTTTCAGATTAAGGTGATGTCGAAGTTCTGCTACCACGGAATTAGGGACTTTGTTTATAAATGAAAATCTATGGAGTATTCTTTGAAAAATTATACCAAGCACCATTCTGTGATTATGGGAGAATGTATTGGAGATTTTAAAGATAACTTTCGTTGAAGAATTTCGGTATATTTTTGGAACTACGATTTTTGCCACCTCGAACACTAGTTCATATTTCATGGTTCCAAAAAGGTATAAACAGTCAATTTTTGTTGATAAAAACGTGTAAAAAAAGTGAACCAATGGTCCTTGCTCCATTAAATTTGTAATTAATTGATCATTCTTTCATATTTCAAGAAATCTGTAATGTCGGTAACAGTGCGTTTGTCATCCTCTTAAGGGGAAATTTTTCGATGAAAGTTTTCTTTAAAATTTTAAATATGTTCTCCTAAAGGTACGGAATGGCGCTATGATCGATTTTTTTAAATAATTTGTTGAGAATGATTTTATTTAAAAAGACACTAACTCCGTTGCAGCAGGACATCACCTTATGAGGAAGTAAAA
>JABFPB010002734.1:0-19148 GCA_022817645.1 Ceratoteleas bidentatus | reverse complement strand
CAATATTAAATTTAATATTATTTTTCATATTAGATTTCATGTTAAATAGGGTATCAATTTTGTATATGAGATTTCATCTTAAATTTAATATTAAATTAATATTATTTCTAATATTAAATCTAACATATATTTTTTTCAGTAGGAAGAGAGGATGTTGATGGTGCTAAAAAAAAGTCGATGTTCAGAGTGGCCAGTGAAGAATTATAATATTCTTTAAGGTGTAAATTAAAAATTATGATGTTTATAATGACTGAAATATATTTTTCTCAGCCAATTTTCAGCCAGTAAACTTCAAACTTGGTGGACGTAATTTTTAAACGATAATGAAGCATTTCTAAAGACAGATTTTCGATTAATTTTTTTAAACAAACGCTACAATACTTCAAACGTGAAAAATACCGAAAAATATACAAAAATCGGCCAATTTTATGCACTTTATCATTCAACAAATCATAACCTGAGAACAAAGTTTTTTTCTTTGAAAAAATTTTTTTCTTAAATAATAATTTGTTTAATTTTAATTAAATCTTTAGAAATGCTAGGTTTTAGAATGAGGATGAAGTGTGCCAAATGTGAAGTAAATCGGATGAAAATTGTGGTCAAGAAATGATGCAAAAAATGCCCTTTTTAAGTATTTTAAATAATATTTTTTCGCGATTTTGTTAAATTTTCATATTATTTAGACTAATATGAACAAAATATCGAAATTTCAAATCATTCGAATGAAAATTACGGATGTTAGCCATTTGAGTTGAACCTCCCCTTGAACTTTCATTTTCAAAAAATATACAAAAATTGTCTTTTGCCAATATCGCTAGGAGTGACTATTTTATGAATATAGATGAATATTCATATAACGTAAACTGAGCGATTGTCTGTTATCAAAAACATGTGGTTTTCTTGGACAAACTGAACATTGGGGGTCTTTTTAAGCTTCGTCAAATATGCTCAAAAGGCCATATCAATGCTACTAATGGAAACTAACATTTAACGTTGTACTCTAATAAGATTCTTCCATGAAAATTAATATTAGTATTTTATTCGCGCGTAATGTGGAGTGATATAGTTTACACAAAATAGACAATATTTTTAAAAAGAAAAATATATGTCAGACCCTAATAATGATAGGATTTCATATGGTTAATGGTTCGAACCAATGAACTGTTTGAATACATGTATCAGCAAAATCATTAAATTTTGTTTGTCATCGCCCACTTTGTATTATTACATCAAAACACTGATAACAAGCTTTTTAACTTTAACATTCACAACAAACTTAAATTTAGCCCCAGAATTAAGTCTTTTTTTCTCACCTCAGCAACAAAATATGTGTGATTCTCAATTTCTATAAATATTTTGGAAATTTTCGAAAATTAAAATATTTTTTAGTTTATTTTCGAGTACTTTAAAACTTATGGCAATTTTGAAAAATTATGAGAAAAAAAGGTTTTCCTCACTCCTGATTTCACCCGAAGGAGTAATGACGCTCTCTCCTGTGAAGCACATCATATTTTTTCAATGACGCATTTCCCATTGTTGGTGCACAATGTACCATTATATCCGACATATTCAAACGTTACAATATGGAAATCTTTTAAAATTCATTTCATTTTCCCTACTTCAATATCACTTCTTGGAATGTACAGAATTCGTCAATCAATTATTCGCTTTGCGTAAGCTTATTCCTCGTGCACACCTAAATAATTGAGTACCAGTGTAATTCGTCTGCAAAATGATTCGATTCTAAAGAAACGAACGAAATAAAAGTTGACGAATTGTAAGGCACAAAACAAAGTTCGTCACTCATTCATTCAATATCGATTAACTTCCCCAGCTCGCAGATTTGTGAAAAACTCCACATAATGACGCACATTTACAATGAACCTTCGATTTTCATTATTTGAATCACTGCCGCGCAAAGTGGCTCTGATTAGTTGGCCGATCGATGTAATCTTTCAAGATTGTTCTTCAACTGCGGAAGAAATTGCTGATCGCCGAATCGGGTGATTTGGAGTTCGCAAATTTATTTTTGAAAAACACTTACCACGAATAGAACCTATAACTACTTTGTCTTTCTATTGCTCGGCGCAGCTGCTCTAAACGTGCAATTACTCTCTGAATAACGGACGTTCGTAAACAAAATCCGTTGTGGAAAAATCGGTGGAGCGCCGCTTTAAAACCTTCCTCGTTCAGCTCTCTTCCCCAATATTTGTCCCGTTTGACGAAATAGTCCATATCTGCCTGGTAAACCTGCGATTTCAAAGAAAAAAACACATATCAAAACTGAATTGCCAAACTTAATAACAATCATTGATAACAGCTAGATCGTAGTAAAAACTGATTGGATAAATTTGTATTTTAAGGGTTAACAAATTAAGAAATTAAGACATTATTTCTATTGGTTTATAACTACAAAAGTGAATTTATTTACCTGCATTCCACACAACCGAACACCTAACGACGCAGATGTGCTTGCTGCGCATTTGGCTATTTGTTTGCTGCGTTTTTCAGCAGACGCATCATCGCCATGTTGCCTGGTGCCCATTTTTAAATCTAATATACATGGATGTGTATACTGGAATGTTATGTTTTCCAGCAACAGAAAATCTAGAGACCAACAAAATTAAGGAGAACATGATATTTATTGCAATTACAATGATTTCTAATTCGACCCCTAAGTGGAAGAAGATTCAGTTTCTGAAAAGACGCGAAGAAATTTCCATTTCAGAAAGGTGCCATTTTGGCCCATTGATTTAAATGAGCTGAAGTGGCAACCCGTGTTTTGAGTTCCCAAGAATTCCTAAGAAATTGGTCAACATTCCCTAAAAAATTTCTTACGAGATCTTAGGAATTATGACCCATTTCTTAGGAATTCTTAGGAAATTCAAACACGGGACCTTTCTGAAATGAAACCTTCTTCGAGTCTTTTCTGAAACTGAACTTTCTTCCCAGGCATCGAATTGTTTACATGAATTACAGTAAAAGTGGCTTATTATTGTACTGTTTTTAGAAAATCAAGCTAACCTTTTCTCAACTCGTAGAATAAGTATCTAGAGTAAAGGAAAGTCACATTTCAACCATATTTCAATAAAAACAGCAAATGAAATGAAATCATATTTACTGTAATCTGAAAAATTACATTATATCTAAAGTATGAGTGATTAGCAATTGATGATTTCAGATATGACAATTTTTGCAATTTTTCATTAGAACAAATTGTTTTAATGAAAAATTGTGATTTTAATTCGATTTCAATTCGAAAGTTATTGCTTAAAATTTACTATAGAATCTCTCATTTTATTCGAATTTAAAGTTCCTGCAATAATACATTAAACCTACTTTGACATTGAATTTATACAAGGTGAAAGAGAATTAAGTTTAATTATTTTTTCTCTTTTAACGCAAAAAAATTGCAAAATAGAACATCGCTACTTGCACTCAACTTCCTTAAAATTTTAACAGAACAGAAAAGTCAACCAACTTCAATTAATCTTCAATTAATCTAACTACTTAGCGATATCACCATCTGAAATCATTTTAACTCATCAACGGATGAATGACCCTTCGAAATGTGGACAGAAAAAGGATACATTGTTTATTTGAGGCGATATCCAAATGCGTCCCGGATTTCAAAACGTCGAAGGAACTATTTTTGCGGTGTATTTTCATCCTGAAACCGACAATGCGCCATGAGTCTCTTCGGCCAATCGCAATGTACAACGAGCAGAATACAAGCAAAAAGATCTTACCGAAGCACATCGTCACGCTTTCTCTTCGTCGTGCTCTTCGCCGAACGTGTTTCCTGATCCCTGAAACTGGGACTATACCGTTTCTCGAGCTTGCCGCCGCCGCTACTCGACGCCTGCATAACACCTGAAACACGTACCAAGTTGGTGAAATAGACAATTAGTGCGACCATCGCTAAAGTTACAATTGCATTATCTTTCATTCAAAGATATCAGCTGTGACTGCACTTTTTGGCAATTAATCATTTCCTCTCGACAGACAAAAACTTTTTTTTGCTTTGCACGCATAAGCCACTTGTTGTTACAGACTTTCTTATGCATGGAACTTTCCTTAGAACACTTTACTGACAAACAAAAACTAACTTTACTCGTGGACTCGTTAACTTCGCGCCTGACTCGCGATTAAAAAAAAAAGAATACAAAAAGTGCTCGACTAATCTTTTCTTTTTTTTTTCTACACGTTAATTGTTATGTTAATTGTTATGCAAATACCGAAGAACAACTCGTCACGGTCGGATAGCAAAAAAAACGTGCTTTTTGGCAGACAGCGTTACAAGACTGACGCAACGATTGTTCTCCAGTGGTTTGAATCGTTTTTCGCATTGTCTTTTTCGTCATTGACTTTTTTTAATTGATCGTTACAGCATTTGACAAATGCCAATCAGTTTTTCACCTTGAGTTACACCTTGAGCAAGAATTGTTCTCACTGTTGTTTCGATCGTACAAGTTCGACAAAAAGTTTTCATTCGACTAACAAAACAAAAGTGCATATAATCATCGTACAAACATAAAAACGGTTTTTAAAAAGTGATAGATACAAAAAGAAAGAAAAACGGTAAAAACGATTTCAAAAATCAAAGGATTTGCGATTCTGAACACTGTACAAAATACGATTAACGTGAGCCTGGCACATGAGAAATGAATGTCGTTTCGTGATATATCAAAAAGAAACAGAACGTTTAAAAACAAGTACATAATTGAAATGAATAATGCGTAAACTTTCGGCGAGACACTTGTTCACGTCGAGAACAATTCTGATTTTCGGAGAACTAGTATCTCAATGGTGGAATATATTGGTGATCAGCAACAAAATACAAACCCCGAGCATTGGCCAAGGAGAAGCAAATGGAATGTGTTCAGAGCACTAGTGGGTCTGCGAGCAGGCCATGCCTCGATTCCCAGACACGAATCCTTGTGACTATCGGCTCTGGGGAGACTTAAAAGAAAACGTTTTTTGCTAGACACAATCATTACGTTGCGATTCGATGCATTCATCTTTCATACTATGGTCATAACTTTCTAGTTTCAGCGCCCAGTGAACCAGGCCGGCCGAGCCAGCTGAACCGATCCGCTAATCCGACGACTCCTCGCACGATCGATTTGGAAATGTCTTTCATCCATTTTTTCAACCGAACAAAACCCTGTTTAATCACTTGAGTGAAAATTGGAGAAAAATAAATAAAAAAAGATTGCTTCCTTCGTTAAAAAAATGAATAAAACACAATCGTTAAAAAATAGGGTTATGTTCTTCGAGAGATGAAATTTCCAAAAGATCCTTCGACGTCGGTTTCCGAATCGTTTTGACGCTCGTTCGGCCTTGATCCACCAGACTTTACCGCCGTACTTTACTTGTTCGACCCTTTTGCAATCAGAGGAAGACGATCCTTTGGCAGAAATGCGCAACCAGGGAACAGTTTGCGAGGGAAACTTGTCCCGCGCACTTCGGCCATGCCGGGCTTCCAGTGACTGATAAACGGTCCACGCGAGACTTGTTTGTTCCTAACTTTCAGCGAGCAGAGAGGAAACGACAATGAATGACAAGAGTGTCCTGAACCGAGGCGAATTTCCGGTCTAAAGGATCCCGTTCGCGACCGGTTTATCGCCGTTCGGCTTTCGGGCGACTCGATCTGGAGAGCTTTTCTCGGTGGAGCGCTGGAGGCCAAACGGCGATCTGATCGCGAAGCGAAACCTGAGATCAGGTCGTCACTGCGGGGAAGAACCTCACACCTCCGTTTTTGGATCACAGTAGCTTACGTATCCATTTGGGGCAAACATTGGTCAAGCGAAAATTGAGGTGCAAAAGGTTCGACCGTGCAGCTGGGTGACGACGAGTTCTCACCGGAATCGACGCTGTTTCTTTTCGGATTGCATGTTAGAAAAGGTTTGCGACGTTTCAGGTGAGCCGACTTTTCCCGACTGGGAAAGTGAGGTTCTCTGTTTTTCCGAGGGAACTCTTCGACGAAAAGTTGATATATTTTATGGTTTTACAAGTGACGATTTCGGGACAAGTTTAGTCAGATTTATCGAGTGAGTGAGGAGTTGGATAAATATTTAATAATCTTGAATGGAAGGTATTAAAATAATCTTACATTGAAAATTAAATTAAATTAATTAAATTGAATTGTTTTGCAAAAATCAGTGCCAACAAATGTAAAAAATTTTCCTTGTAACAGTTAGAAAGGTATTTATTTAAATGATACTATTTTTAATCAAAATAATTCTAGTATTTTTGTGTTTCGATAAAAATGATATAACTTTTCATGTAATATAAGAATCATCGTCTTTCACGATAAAGACATTATTGCAAGTTCAGTTTCAGATAAAATGAATTGAAAATGTGTCATGTGCAAAAAACTAACGTCGTGAAAGATTATTTTATCGAACAAAAATGTCATAAAAACGTTTCGGTTAAAAACTCATTACAGTGGTTAAATATATTTGAATCTTTTCCAAAGTCTTTTTTACTGTAGTTTTATTAAAAAAATACGCCAAACAAAATTATCTAAAAAACTAATTTTTTAGCATTAACCTCAATTAACTTAATTTCGTCGCAGAATCCTCTAAGAAAAACCGAGTGTCTCCGAATGTCAAATCAGTCTGCCCGATTGTCTTTCGTATAGAAGTTTCCAAAATTCTTTTTGTCTACAAAATGCGGTGTATAAAAGAAAACGATTTGTTTCTCCGCTGTACATCGTAACGTCCGTTTCGTTCTTCAAATAACGCATTTTCGCATCTCGTAATGGTTTGTTTGCAAACGTTTTAAACGAGTAAACGTCTGAAAATTCGCTCTCACAAACTCGAATCTTACTCAACTCTTGGACTTCCTAACATGCAACTGCTTTTTCCAATTAATGGTGTATTAGATTACAATCGCATGCTTATTTCAGGGTGACTCATTAGGTAAGACTGTCTCTGACATAATTAAAATAAATGCAATTGTACTGACAAGTATAGCAACTGGAGTGTTTCGAGAAACTTGTGCACAGTTTCACAGCCAAGTCGTTTTGCTGTCGGCTGATCTTTATTAAATTAAGGACATTATCGAGGAATCGATTTTTGTTCCAACAGACTACGTTGCGAGTAGGTACTTTTTCGGTGATTCATTGTACGGGTAACGCAGCTTTGGTTACGCAATCGAATCGGAAAAGAGCCGTATTAGTCACGAGTCGAGGAACATACGTGTGCGATGTCGATAGGCCGTTTCGGCGCATCAATCATAGCGGGTTGTTAGATTACAGATTGCCGTTTAATTGAGTTAATCAATCATTAGGTGATTTACCGGTCATCAATCTTTTGAACGTGATAAACCAAAACATTAAAATATAACAAACGAACTAAGGAAACTCGTCACGAGAATGAATATCTACAAATATCAATGAATCGTTTCGATTTAAAACGCCCGTATTGCAAATTATTTATAGGAGTTGTATTTATAAATATATATGTAGTTTTTGCATAGCAGATTCGTCATGTATTTTTACATGACGAACCAATTTCTATACATAACTTTTCTTAAAATTATTTAATATTTTCTACTAGATTTTAAAGTATTTTTCAACTTAATCGAAAAGAAACATTTTCTAACAATGTTTTCCAATTTTAATAAGTGCACGGTTTTGTTTTGTTGCCAAATTTTTATTTTTACTTTTTTTTGCAGATATTTTGATGGCGAGTTCCCTTAATATGAACCTATATCGTCTAAGGTTAAAATAATGTTATAACATTATTTCATCGAATTTTTGTTTCCGGAAATATTGTTTTATCTGATCACCGTGAGAAAATGGTTTTAAGAATGTTACACGCTGTACAGCAAAATATTTATTTATCGGGTAACGGGATTTGTTAACTTAGATTGACCGCTAATACCAATTCAGTTATGAAATCAACTCGACACGTGCATCGAGGCATTGAATTTTCAACAGACGCAAGGAAACAATCGAATTGTTTATTATTCGTGTTGGAACTGCGTACTCGCAACTCGTGAATCATCGCGTTATCAAAAATCTCGACAGATAACTCGGATTTGCGCAAAAAACCTGAAGTCCGCTTCTCGGAAAGAAAAATTCGCGCTTTTTGCCGAGGGGAAATCGAAGTGTAGAAACGATTCATTAACTTCGTGATTGATAAGAAATTGTGCTTGTAACTGTTTACATTGAAAGCGTACATTTGGTCAGAATTATGTAAAATTACAGATTGATAAGAGAAAACGTGGCTCTTATACGAAATCCTTTTCTTTTGTTGATAAATGTTTATTCATTTAAGTGAAGATGAGTAAATAATAACACTGGTCATTATTACAATTGCGGTATCTTAGTGAAAACTGAGGACAACATTGCTCATCTTTAAATATTATTCCAAATTTAAACAACTGTATGCAAAGAGCGGTCACATTTTTGTAGTTGTTTAGAATGTTTTGGTTTACGAAGGCGGTTGCAAATTGAAGTTTCCCGAAAACTTCGTTATATGGTAAAATATTTTAAATAAATTATTTTATTTTTGTATATATAAGCACTCGACTTCGAGATGAAGCTGAGTAATAACGTTTTAGTCAAAATTATTTTTTTGCAGTCAATGTAATGATAGCGCTTGAAGCGGTAATAATTTAACGTGTAGATATGCTTCAAAGAAAAGGGACGCCTTCGTTGACGCCTTTCGATTTAAAGAGATATCATATCAGCGTAATCACTCAGGTTACCACTTAACGAGAAAATAATTAATAAAGTGTCAAGTAAGTCAGTTCATAATATTAATACGTTTTTAATCATTTAATAGATTATAGGAACTAATTGTGTTGACGCCAATTAATTACGTCTAAATCAATAATCAAATGAAATGTGTCATGAAATAATTAGATTTATTAGTATCCCACGCACGATTTAATTGAACTTCTGTTTAGTTTGTTAACGCTGAATTACTAGGTGTATATTGCGCCATTGTTTGCGATTTATGAAATAATTTTGAACTAACCTTTTAAATATATTAAATTTATTTAGAATTTAATATTTTTCATATAAGTCCGAGAATCAGACATTACAGTTATAAATTACAGGCATCTTTAATTTGTATAATTTTAATTATAATAGAATGTAAATATATAAAAATAGATTTTCGCTAAGACAAAATATGATGAGAAAAATGTATTTTGCATACTGATAATCATGTTTTATGATAATCGTTTTCCGGATTGCATAATGTTAATTAACATTTTTGATTAGGTGACTTGAACTAACCTCACTTTTGTTTCTCTCTGAAAGTGGAATTACTGGCACCCATAACCTGTTGGGTTTTTGAGGTTGTACTAAAGCACGACACAAACAACTCTGGGTGTGATTCCTTTTTATTTAATACCCATTCATTTTGGGCCGTAGTGAGTGATCCGAAAAATATGAAAACGTAAGTCGAGTTTGAAAAACTCTATTTTTTAAGGCAACAAAATTTCCCATTTTTAGTGCTATTTTTCTTCAACACTTCAAATCTCGAAACTTTAACGTGTATTTCTTTGTATGCTTTGCCGTTCATCTCCCCGTTTAAACATTGTTACCAGAAATAAGCTTAAACAACCGTTGAAACATGACAATCACTTAGATCAATAACACTGACGATCTGTCACATATGAACACATTTAATTTTCAAAATACTATTAATTCGCGGAATTCAAATGGTCAAACAATCTTTCTCATCGATATTTTTATACGATCTAATAATTTTTATTAAATAAAAACAAACTTAAATTGCTTTTGATCAAATTTGTTTTGCCTTGTCAAATTAATGCCTACGGTTTATAAATAATAATAAACCATATAATCTTGAAGACAAGTTTAAACAAATTTTGGCTTTTAAAGAATATACGTTTCGTCGACTACTTGTGATTTGACAAGTGCGACAATCCGGAACAGAAATCTCATCAAAGGTTTGGAAAAAATCACCCTGTCAAGCATGGCTGTACGAAATGAAAGCTGTGGAATGTGAGCTCACCGGAAAGATAGTTAGCCATCCTAAATTGAATCCCGATTGACAAGCGAATCACATCAATCGTAATTCACTTGTAGCCTCAAAACCATTCAGTCACAACACAGTGGTCCAGAATTTTGGAAGAGGTCAAAAATGCCTAGACAACAAGCGCCACTTCGACCGTTGCAAATTTTTAGAGTCGGAGTTCAAAAGTCTCAAATTTCGTCTCTATCTAGGTCACAATGATCTGGATTACGATCTTAAATATTTCCACGTTATACCAATGAATCTAGTATAAATTCATTGCCCAAAAACCTGGAATTAAATTACTGTTTTTCGAGTTCATTTAAACTAATCACCTAAAATTACGACCAAGTAAAGTTTGCAAAGAAAAGAAAAATAATAATTTAATTTGGTCTAAAAATTATAGAGAAGTAAATATACTGAAAATATATTCTAATAAAAATTGATGTATAAAGCAGAAACATTTCGTTACATTTAAGCAGTTTATTATAATGAATCAAAGTGATTTCAGGAAAGATACTAAGAGCCCAACCCAATCAAGGGATTGGCGGAATTAATACTCCTTCCATTGGTTTATCGCTTTGCAAGCACTGGGGTAATTTGCAAAGATCGCGAGTGCAACGATCTAGATTGCATTCAGGATATTGGAAAGTGCATCAAAGCGACATATATAACGTTCGCTTCCTACGCGAACGGCAATTTTCGCAAATGTGTAACATCCCGTTTATATTAAAAAATCCATTCTGTTCTGGGAATCAAGGTTTTCTGAAATGCTCAAACAAGCTACGTAAGCTTTTTTAATTCAATGAATTCCATTGTTAGACAAATCGACTTCTGGTTACTTAAATGCATTAATATCAGCCAATTTTTATCTTATTATTAGATATTAATATTATAAAATAATAATATTTTATAATATTAATATCAGATACATATAAAACGTAGGTAAAAACTGCGTAGTCGGATTTTTGTGCTTCTCAATGAACATGATAACAAACAGATGATTGATTGAAAAAGGGTGACTCGCTTGAATAACAACTGCATGATTTGTGCAATTATCTGTTGATAATGTAAGAAAGCCATTTTATCATCAAACATAACTTCCTTGCTTTCACCAAAAAACATCACACAAGTTCCATTACCCTAATCAACTGAAGTCATACAGATGCATTTTAACTGAAATTAATACATGCACAAACTGTGGGTTTCTCATAGCAAATCAATTGTAACTCGTATTGTATTTCTCCATAAGTAATTACTCATTCTCTAAAAATAACTGTTTTATTTATATAAAAAATAGTAACTTCTCACTACAAATTATTTTGTACTTGTATCAAAAACCAGATTAAATATCTACACAGACAGAATTTTTCTTAAGTGTGCAACAACGGTTTATTTTTTCTCTCAGTGTACCGTGTACAATTACAAAAAAAACATTGAACATCCTCCACGAAAATCACATTATAAACATCAACATTGTATAATGACCCCATGTAATGCCGAATTTCTTTTTTCATCCTGCTTCCAAGCCAGTCCTCCAACGCAAACAAACCTATGTCAATAAAAGTCCGTCAAACCCACCCGGAAGTCCATCGCCGAAAGTAAACCGATCCTCCCACTTTTGTCCCCTTTTCGACAACTCTGGACCACTGTGGCACACTCATACTCGCTGTGATAAAACAGCTTCTCCAGCACACCCAAACCAATGGAAACCAATTGATCTAACAGGCACCAATTACTCGCATTTCAATGCCTGTTCTTCGACTCAATGCATCTAACGTCATCGTCATTGCACGCCCGTTAAAAACATGGTTGCGTGTGACACCGTTCGCACGTGCGAACTCAAACTACTGTCCCCACTCGCGCCTTGCTCGACTATCGGTATATCTCTATTATTTGTTTTCTTTTTTCTCTCTGCCTTTTGTCTTTGACTTTCGACACAAAATCGTAGTCTAGAAGCGTAAGTACTTATCTTGGTCGATGAAAAAAGAAACACCTGTGGAAAAATGACTGACAGTATTGATAACGGTTATTTGTACAAACGTGTTTGTTGTCTAACGTGTGCGTGTGTGTGTGCGCGCGCGCCGTTCGTTTACGTTTGCCCGGCATTGCTAATGAGAAGGTTTGGGAGCCGAAAATCATGCGGGATCGGTCGACGGTGGGACGGGGTCGGGTTCGAAAATAGATCGACAAAAGTAGGTGTTTCTTGTGGGAACGACGAGAGGGAAGGCTGGGTGAATGGAACTGAACCACTGATCGACAGCCACGAATCGACACGTGAAATTCGATTTTATTGCTGCTAATTAAACGCTGAATTTGGAGTTCGGTTCCGGGATACAGGACGTTAAAATCGACTACCAGTGATTGGTTGATACTGTTTTTTAACTGTTGCAAAGGTAGATCTGAGAGATTTTGGTTTAATTTGAATTCAGAGGTCATTTTGGTTACTTTTGAATGTCCAAAATACCAGTAAAGTTGTCTGTTGTAAAGCTGAAGGATCTTGGAATGTCCACATGACATAAGTAAAAAGTTGTTTAAGATAAAAAAGGTAGCTATTACACATTTTTGTCCGAGCTCTGATTGGTAGGATTAAAAATAACAAATTTTTGGCTGTCAAACTGTTATGACTGAGGATTCACATTCAGGAGGCTTTTATTATAACGTTGGGGATCCCTATATTATAATAAAAGCTTAGAACTAAATGGTATATCTTGAATCAGCATGTATAATAATTATTAAGTTGATTTAAAGAATTGTTATTTAAAAATTGATATTCACATTTAGCTGATTTTTTATAAGTATAGACATTCCTGTGTGATAAAAACAGTTCTACACCCCAAACTTTTTTCCTTATCAAAATGTGACAAATTTATAACAATGTTTTACACAAATCATTTTGTTGTTAAAGAATACTACTAAAGAAATGAAAAATACAAATGGACAACTGCAGCATAGAAACTAATAGAGTGTATTTATTTATAACTAAGAGAATTCATCATCCCATACGGATTAGAAACCTAACAATTCGTCAAACGAATGGTTGATTCAAGATTAATTCCCTCCAATATAAGTATTTTCAACAGGAACATTTATCAAAAAAGTCATCTATTTACTCTTAACACCCGCCCAATGGGAAATTATGCAATTCATGGAATATAATGACTCCCACTTACAAGTTTATCTAATAATACAACTCCTGGTTTCAAGACACTGTTTAAGAAAAACAAAAGCATTAACAATTCATCTCATCTTTCCTCTACCCCGCAATGGCATCTCTAGCATAAACGAATCAACATTCGAAGCACCCTCTTTTCTTGCTTTCACTAGTACACACTTGTTCCAATGACTAGAGATTGACTACTTTTTATCAAACCGCTCCCCTCGTAAAAGTTGTACACCTCCCCTCCTCTTGGAAACCATTCCAGACGCAGTACCGAAGCGCATTATCACTTGCAACATTAATTATATCGGATTTTGATTGCTGGTAGCTGATTTCAACAATGTGCTGTATTCTTAATTCGCATACATGAATCGCGATTAGACCGGACAAAAAGCTCCGAGTTATCAGCGAAACAAGAAAATCGAGCGGTGTGAACGATTGTAGGAAGCGATGTCTCGGTGTGCAAGCGGAATGAACGAAGTCAAATTGTAACTTCAAATGAATGAGTAAACGATAAACAAAGAGACGACCTCTAGTAACAAATAATCAAAATAATAAATAAGCGTGTCCACGTGCTTTTCATATACTTCAGTCCGTTGTACCTTAGGTATAAGTTAGGTTAGGTCGGAACATTGGCTTACCTTTGAATTTGGGGACAAACATTTGTATATCTTGCGGAATGTTTTTGTAGAAGTCTAGCTCTCTGCAGTTCAATGGCTTGCAGATTGTGTTCGGGTTGAGGAGCAATAATCGCGTGTGTCCACCGACCTGACATTAAAACAGATTAGATTAGATTGTTGTATAGTCGACGCCAGCTGTGGCGCTATTTTATTAGAACAACTTTTGTCTACATTTTTGTTTTCTGCGTTTTCGTTCGGACAGTTCATTTGCAAAAGTGGTTTTATATCTGGTTTCGCGCGCAAGTTCGGGCCGGAATATCAGCTGCAAAAAGTTACACATTGAGATAAATCGGTCGATGTTCGTGGACAGTCAATTGGGATATAATTAGGAGCACGTTTGTTTTGCCAAACAACATTGTTTATTCGAAGGAAACGACGGTTTTTATACTTAAACTTAGTGACGGCATTTAGTCCGTTTCATTCTTGGTTGGTGTTTTTGATGCAAAGACTATTATTAAGTAAGTTGAAATTCGAATTAAGCCTTGAGGTGACAATTTCCAATGACTTAACCTAACACTCGAACACTTCTTCCATTTGAAACACTGTACCCAAGGAAATATCTTACTTTTTTCAAAACTTTTAGCTGTCTCTGTAACTTGTTTATGTTATTGTTCGAAAAAGTGTGACACGATGGCAAAAATTAAAAATAAGTATTCTGAAAGGACACCGGAATTCGCTGCGAATTTTGTTTCCCATCGCAGAACGTTTACGTGGCTGAAGTGTGCCACTTTCTTGTTACAGTGTTATGCAAACTGTTTACAATAAATATTTATACAAGATGGAGAAATTTTCCACGTACATCACCTGGAAAATTATTGCTGATATAACTTTGAGCGTTTGTTTACGTAGTAAACGTGTTTCAAGTGGTTTCAACCTTGCCATGAATTTTCTGTGTGTGTAGGCATCGTTGCGCTGTTAGTTGGCCCACGGACATGTAAAACAATTCAAGCCCAAGTCAATAAAAAGTTCATGCGAACCGACGAGTTCCGGGGCGCTTTTTGATTCGTAACTTTTGCACGAACAAAGCGGTACTTTGTTTCGCAGAAACAAAAACTCCTCGCTGCGCACGCGAAGATGATTCATAAAAATATTCTCGGTGAAACATCGTCTGGAAGCCGTTGTGCGTTTTTCTCCGAATACAGGTCGAAAGTCTCGATTTCCAATGGGAAAGATTTATCAATGCGCTGAACATTCGAGTTTATTCAAGAACATGTCGTTGCAATGATAAGGAAACTTGTGACTCTCACTGAGGCGCAATTCTTAGTCAATTGCGCAAAAAGCTTGAATACGCAAAAATGACATGTAAGGCAACGTATGTTTAAGATAAAGCGTTGTTTTTATTTGACTAAATGGTTGTTGGTGTAATTACAAAACATTGTGTTAATTGGCGGTATGTAAGTTGCTCCGAAATTTTAGGAAAACAAAAAGCGATAACGATAGTGTATATCCTCCGAAACCTGCAACGCCGTTAAGATAAATATCTGATGACGTTAAGATAAATATAAGTAACTAGAAAGATTACTTATACAATATTTATTTCGAATCAAATAACATAACCTTTCAAGAATACAAAGCTGTTTGACTGATTCAGATATAATTTTATAACTTGTATTTGAAGTACATTTTCTCACTTTGGAAGAATGTTTCAAGAATGATTTAAATTTAATAATTACAGGCTCATTTCCTGAATGCTATTTTATTCTCCCATGATCGAAGAATGCACTGAATTATTTTCCAAATAAAAATTCAAAACGATGTCAATACCATTTACAACACCTTATCTCCGTGGCAACAGATTTTATGTTTGGCCTTAATACAGGTTTACCTGGTAAAACAATGAAAGAGGTTTGTTTTGAATTCTGTTAAAGTGAATAGCAAAATATTGTACTTGCAGTTTCATCTAATCATCTACAAAATTATCTTTTCAAGATGTGATTTCAGGGCAATATGCACTATTGTTATCTTAATGGCATTGCCAAATTCAGAGCAATATTCACTATCATTACCTTAATAGCATTGCGAGATTCGGAGCAATATGCACTACATTTATCAAATTTCGGAGCAACTTAGCATCTCCCTTAGTCGTAAATGCAGGCTTTAAGAGTTTGCACTTGACAGGTCAACATTTTGCCAAAGCCAGTTCATAAAATGTTGGGTATGTGCAAATTTCAAAACTAAAATGTAATCGTTATACATTAGGATCCCTCGGGACTTTCAGCCATTGAAAATTTGCGTGCTTTGTAGAAATGTTTATTATACTCCACAAAAATGATACATTGTCGCTAAATACACTTATGCCCTATTGATGTAAATACAGCAGATGTGACATTTATGAAAAATGAATGTTTCATTTACCAAAAAATGTCTTATACTGAAAATACAATGTTCAGAGTAAAGTAACACTGAGTTAGCTTTATACAATGAATATTTCCGTTCAATTATTCATTAATTGTCACTGAGATTTTACATAAATTTTAACATGTAAATCAAATTATAATTAAAAACATTATACAGTTCAACTATTAAGTAAGATTGCATAACATACCAATTGACAAATCAAATTAAACATCATCTATCCAATAAGATCAACATTATTTACACTTATGTAATGACTTATGTAAATTTTGCCATTTGTACACGTAATACGCTAATTGTTTCATGTCGAATAATTTTTTAATCCATGAAACACAATTCAAATGAATTCTGAGGGGATCATCAGCATACATAAAATTATCATTAAATGTATAGCAATATATTGTTCATAGAAGCATCTTTTAGTACCAGTAACAAATATCATCAAGCTATACATAATTCATTATATCGTAACATTATTCATAGTTCAGGAGTAATAATGAAAAATGTACAAACATTACATTGATAATCAATCAGTAGCTGCAACTTGTTCACTGTCATGAGATGCAATTTTTCTTGACGGCTTCGATAACGCGATTCAAATGTGCATTATTACTTTTCTGTTTAGTATCAGACACTTTTGGGCAACAAATTTTGTCATGCTTGCAATGTCGCAAAGCCTTTTCAGGCAAAAGTTCTGCAGCTTCATACTCGTTTTCCTAAAACAAAGCAATTATTATTGTTTTGTTTGATAGATTACCTGGTTATTGAGCGGATGAAGAGCGACTTCCTCGGCATTATCCTGAAGGAAGGAAGAAGCGACCGGGGATGAATTGGTGCTACGGCACTGTGTTTCTGCTTCTCCCATACCCCAAGAGCCTGACAGATATACCATACCCACTCGTATTTTCTGCTGAAACAGAAAATAAATAGTCATGATTATTATTATGAATATATTTCTATTGCCTGAAATCTTAAAGCTATATGGTATTTATGCTGAATTGTGCGAATGTTAGATCCTCATTTATTAATTTGTGTCAAGTCACCCAGACAGCAATGTCATAATTGATTACTGTTTATTTTGTAAACAATCTTTTCTATAATTATTTAATTACAATTATTAACATACAAAAATAATTCCTAAACAAACATATAAATTTGTTTGTAAATAAACAAACAGTGCTTGGCGTCTCATAAGATCTCCCAAAGACTCAACCAATGTATTCCATTAATTAAGTTATTCAAATAATTCAACACTTTCCCTATTTTACTAACTTTGTTTTTAACTTGTTTCAATTATTCAACAAAATCGAATGACAGCACACGTGCAACTAAAAAAGTCTCACCGCAAGTAACACTAGTATTGTAATTCATATTGTTTACGAAACAATGATCCCATTCATTACCCATTCCTACATAATCTATACATTTCCACTCGAGCTCCGCAATTTGGCAACGCTGGATCGGACAGTCCTTTTCCTAGTGCTTTTTCACATTCTACATGTCAGCTTCATTCCCATCAGACTGCCGCTTTCTCCCCATTTTATTCCCACCCAAACTAATCTCCTGCACATAAAGCTGCCTCTGCACCTAGTACCACAATTTGACACTTGCGAGCCCCCACTATCGTCGCACGTAAACATTCGAGGCCCACCAACCCATGACCCCCTCAACCGTAGTGCCAACGCCAAACACTATCGATCGCACGGACCAACACCGACAATCAGCATAAATGTCATTGCCACGCTACATCCTCCGATCTCGAGCATCCGTCCCCACAGAACCCATTCAGCCGTGCCACTCACTCGACCGAATTGCCCAATAGACGTTTCTCTCCGCTGTCCCACAAAAATCTCGCCCCTCCCATTGAGCGCGCGCCCCAAAAGCTCGAGACCCACATACACCGAGATCGTTCTCCTGACATTACCTCGCAATCCCAAACACGACAATGAACATAATGACACTGCCGAACCCAACGACACTAGTCGTCCGACAGATGTACGCGCGCGCACTCACACACCTTCACACACACAGCCAGCGTCGCGCACTCACACACTCTCACTCGCACTTGCACCGCCCTCGCGCAGCATTCATTCAACGCGACGACCTGACACCCCCAATGGCGCCCGAAATGCGCCTGTCAGCCGACGCGCCCGCTATTCTAGGTTAGGAATCGATACGAACGCAAGGCTGCTGCGAACGTCCGTTGAGCGCGATGAAAATTAATCGGGTCTCGAAAGGAAAGATCGCGCGCAACTCGACTCAGCTCGAGGCCCGTGCAACAACTGGTGCCGAGCGCTCGTTCTCGGCCAGGCTCGCTCGCGTAAACAGACGCGCGGTGGGGGGCACGGGGCAACCTTGCGTTCGGCCCCTTTCGGCCGCAGCCGCGCACGCCTTTGTTACTGTTTGTTACCTGGCGTCTCGCGCGCGGCACAGTCGACGGTGTCGCGTCCAGTCGCGTACGCTCGGAGAGTGAAAGCCGCGAAATGGACGACGTCGCTGTCCCGCTTCGCTACTCTACGCCGCGGCTCGGGGGACCGTAACGCGCATAACAGCGAGGCGGCGCGCGCGGCTTCGATCGCGCGGAGATCAGCTGTGGGCGAGACGCGGCGGGTGGGGGCGGCGGGGGCGCAAGCGCGACTCCGGACGACGACTCGGCCGGACAAAGGGCCCGCGGATCGCGCGCTGCCGGCTTTATAAATGTCACTCGGTCAAGCTCGGCGCGACACCGCCGAGCTGAGGAGTGTGGCGTCCACGAGGGATCCAAGTACGGCGCGGCGACGAGAAACGGCTCTGGAGGAATCGCGAGGAAGTTGAGAGTGGTGGTGCGATATCGCCCCCCTTCGCGGTTCGCGCGAAGGGGGGCGAGGCTGGCTGAAGGGTTGAAGGCTCGATGAGTGGTAGAAGGGAGGGGGAAGGTTGGAGTGAGAGACTGAGTTGAGGTGTTGGGTCGGG
>JABFPB010002733.1:0-19121 GCA_022817645.1 Ceratoteleas bidentatus | reverse complement strand
TCATGATCACAAAAGTCTCAAAAACCTTATCACAAAGGGATCACGTTCTACTGATCAGAAAGGGATCATAAATTGATTCAGAAAAAATTTTTGTAGGTCGCGAACTACACTGCTGCAATACTAATGTCATATCGTTGCCATCCCGTTGCCCGACGGACACTCAGATATTTACAGCTCAATTCAAGATTCTCTTAACGTTGAAGTTAAACATGATTTTGATCTGCGTTATGAATAGGTTAGCGAAACATGTAATGAAGTTATCATAACCTTGAAGCATTGATTCGACATCTAGAAACAAATCGTCTCAAGCAACTGACTCAAATGGGCAATCCTTAAGTCAATCTGATAAATGATTGACAAAGTATTAATGTCTCAATTGTTTTCAGGTTGATTCAAGCAATCATTTCTAAGAGTGTACAGTTAGGCGACAAGTTGGCAAGAGAATGTCAACGGTATGTTATCTGCCATCAATCGCGCAGTTAACTGTTACTCTTGCAATTCTGGCTTCTAATTTGTTTTGAAGACGTAAGCGCTCGTAACACCTGATTTTTATATAACAGTTAAATTATATCACGATTTTTTAAACGGGGAAGTTTGCAGACGACCCTTAGAGACGTTAACCTCGAAGTAATTGAATACCTGCTTTATAACAGCAATAAATTGTCATACAAAGCTCGGGTCAGTAGAAAAAGTCGAGTCTGGCCCGCATAGTGAACAGACCAAGAGATATGGAAAGATAGAAGATAGGAACGGGATGTTTGAACAATAAAGTAGGAAGGGTTAAAGAAGGAGAAGAAATATAGATAAAAGCAAGGCGACTGAGAAGTCCACAGTCAGTACTAAGTATTCGACGAAAGTTCCAAGAGTTGAAATGCAGGGAGTTTGCGAACCGAACCAGTCAGTGTCCCACGAAGCTGTCCCAAATGATGAAGTCAAGGACCAGACCTGTCGTAGGAAAGGTAGAATGGACTAGACCTGTCGTTTCATGTGAGTTCTTGATAAATCTTTCTGAGTATTCCGTAATGTATCCCCAAACGATTTAACGTGATTTATAGGCGATTTATAGCCGAACCAAACCTAGAACTCCGTCGTCGAACTAATCGGGGGAAAATGTAAATACTGAGATTTAAAGACCAGCGAGTAAAGAAATCATCAAATCAAAGTCCGTTCTGTAGAACTCTTCGATAATAAAGTAATTGAAGAAAACTAACGGAAATAATGATTAGCGAAACCGGTATTCCGTGAGATGGTCAGATGTACCAAAGAGTGCACAAGGAGAGCTGGGGATAGTAAAACGATAGAAGGATGCGTAAGAGAATAACCACAATTGAGGGTGCCGGTTACTCAGCAATCTGGAAAAACCTTTATGATTTCTATACGCGTTATGGCAGGAGGGTTCATTTGTAAACTTACGCAAAGCCATGTAAATGAACTCAGCATGTTGTTACAACGCGAATTGAAAATCCAACATTTCTATGATATTGTAAATACTACTCCTTAACGTGGAATTGCTCTTTTTCTAAACTCTGTGCCCTCCAAGAATAAAAGTTTATTCCCGCCCGAGAGACTTAATTTATTTACCTGCACCCAAGTCGCGCTAGCAACCGCCCGATCGGCAACAGTCAGCAGTATTGCTATAGCGTGGCTAGCGATCATAATCCAGCCTGTTGCCACACTCTTGCCACACTATACTGTTGTAATATTTTCTTTTCCACATATATCATTTCAACTTTATTTCACAATTACCACAGTCCCAACTCAAATATCCACCACATCAGCTTTCTCACAATTTCATCTAGCAAGTCACTACTCCTTCCTAAAAGCTTTAAGAAACCAATCACCGTTTCCCTTCTTCCTCCGAATCTCTTCACCGCCATTCCCGCTCTGGCACTCTGGGTTGTCGGCCCATTTTTACCGGTTACTCAGTTTTATTGGTTGCCGATTAATTCAAAGCCCAGCTCCGGTTGCGCCGAGCTTCGAGCTATTAGCATACCGTATTACAACAATTCGACCCTCGGCCTCTCGCGCAAAATTTGCGCCGAGGAATGCGGCGCGCTTGCCCCCGCGATGTTTCGGCACGGCATGCATTTTCGATATGAATTCATCAGCCGCGTTCCTCCTTTTTTCCTGCGCCACTCATTCCTCAGGATCTAATATCTGGCATTGAGACAGTCATCGTGACGCGCCGTGTCGGGCACAATCGAAGACGCCCGAGGAAAGTATTCGAGGGCGTTTCGCGCCGACGTTAGCCGAGCAGAAATTAATATAGATGGATATGAGTTATTCGCGGATGCGTCGCCGCATGCCGCTGACGTGTATGGCTCTTGTGATAGGCATCATGGCGACTTGACGGGACATTCGGCCGGCCAGGCCGATGGTTATCAACTCGGCTTTAACGTAACTGTCGAGTGGCGCGCGTTTTCTGAAACTGACACTGATAGGTCATCCCGTGTTTCACTGCGAATCTCATTTGCCGGATCCCAAGAAGTCATCGCGGGTGTCGATCGATGATCCATCGGATGTGCCGCTTAATCCCGGATTGTTCGCCGGATTTCATCGATTGCAAAAAGTCGCAACACCGGATCCGTCCAACTTTTTGCAGCGTCAGCGCGCGCTATCCGATCAGCCAAATTTCGCGGATGCAAATATGGGAATTCGAAAAAATTGACTCCATTGGCATGGGCAAGTCCATTTTTTGTCGCGCCTCTGACGGTGATTAGATTAGCGCTGCCAATCATCGGGGTATCGCTGACCCTCGTAACCGGGTCAGGCCGAATAGACGCACTTTTCGCGATGGTTTCGCGCCATTAATCGCGTCGCTTGGCGACATTAATCCGCGTTTGCAGGTGACGCGTTCATCGTCACAGATCTTCGTTCAGGGGAATAATTCAAAACGCGCGCGGCGTTTATCAGAGGTCTCAAGTGTGATTACGAAAATGGCTTAAATCACGGCCCCTTCCGGCGCCGCAGTTGCCGGTTTTCGACAAAGTGCTAAAAAATACGCCCGCGGTGTGCCTGGCACGCCATATTTATTGCCCTGATCGACACAAGGTGACCTTTCCGAGAGGGTCGCGGGATTGCGCGCGATAACGCAAACGTAGCGGTAACCGTAAAATAGCCGACGACAGCACGCGATGATACCGCAATGGCTTAATGAAGACGCATGGCGGCTTGTTTGGCGATGCACGCAACGCTTTTCGGCCGCGCGATCGGCGCTTCGACGAAAAAAGTAATCGCCACCGCTTGAGCGCGAGCCGGCCGATCCCCGTTTTTTCTATTTGCCAAATGCACGCTTATTTTTTCATGCAAAACGCGGCGCCGCTATCTGCCGCGCCGCGCGGCTGTCGTAAAGTTTGAGGCATTTTTTCCTGCGCACGACGCACCATAAAATAGAAAACAGAGATCAAATATTCATGAATGATATTTCAACGTCATCGCGAATGGAACATGAAAGGAACATAAAAGTGTCCATAATTTAGCATATCTTAAAACGTCCGACAATTAGCTTGCTTTAAATGTGCATTAGTGCGGGACCGTTATTTACGGCGCGACGATAATCGGGTTATAAAAGAGGAATGCCGCGGTAAGTTATCCGCAAAGGCTAAGGTGTTTAGCTAATGAAATTAGTAAGTGATGGAAATTTACCACATCATTTCGTCGAGCCCATTTATACCGTTCAGCGATGCAAACGTTATCATTTTCCGCGCTGAAATAGACTATCCAATGGAATTAACGTTATCGCGAAGGCTGTGCGCCGATTATTAGATGTAATTCGATTTTTCGGCAGAATACGCCGAACTGTGGATTGGATCGAGTTATTGTTTGGTGAACTTTGATTGGAATCGGAAGTTTTGTTTAGGCGATTGCCTGTAAGACGAAGGATAGTTTCGAGTTGATCTTTTGACAAAGGTATTTGTTCGGAATTTTGCGATCGCTGTTATGTGAGGCCGAATTCGTTCGAGTAGAATTTCGGATTGCAATTCTATTCGATTGCGACGACAACATCCCATTAATATAATAAATATTTAAGCCGCTCTGTCAGTGGGCGTCTTAAGTGTTTCTGATCGTATAAATAATGCATGCAATTTACTTCGCACTGTTCAATATGAGATGCAGCTTAATAGATCAAGACGTCTTTATTTAAAATGACATATTTAATTGAATGTATTGTTAATGCTCAAATATTTTAATTTATTTTAGTATTAAAGATTAACAGGTTTATCCTCGCAATATTATTTCATGATATCTGTTTTTAACGTTATTCATATTCCTGGAAATGGGAGATTCAATGTGATATCATTTATTCACGTTTTTTACTCCTGTAAATTTTTTCTCAACAGAAAAGAGGATGCTTAAAGCGGACTGTTTTATTTGTATATTTAATTGAATGTACTTATGGAAATAACTACAACTACTTTGCAACTGGAAAATATACACTGCGAAAAACATTTCAAAAGCTGCGAAAATTGTTTACGCTTTACGAGATATATCGAGAAAATACGAATTCTTCGTATCTTTTACGGTCTATCTCGTAAAATAGCAGTTTTTCAAAGCTTTTACGAATCCGTTTTCTCAATGTATGTATACTGCGTATTCATACTATACTATACGTATATGTACTGTTACAATATCATGCTAATATAATATTCTGAGATTATAATTTATTTTTAATTACTTATCCAAATGATATAAGTATATCATTTGGAATTCTTCTTTTAATTCGCAAAAATGTTACCTAACATCTGAAAGTTTCAATATAAATATTATTATTCTGAATGTCTTCATTATCTCATAAGTAACTTCACAATATAAAATTCACATTATTCTGTATGACTTAAATTGCATCGTACACGATTCTGTATGCTATGCACATATATTAAGATCATAATCACAGATTATAAACACATTATCATCAGACATCTCAATTTCATGAAACATGCAGTTTAACCGAAATCAGGTTCCCAACTGCTTTATAATTCCCGTCACAACTACACTCAATCAGTTTATCACAACCTCTTAAACCTCTCTAGTCAAAAGCAACCAAAATATCAAAGCATACGTTCAACTCTCCAATTTGTTCTTACTTTGCAACAGCGATCCACATATTTTCTTATGCAAATTCAAATGAACTCCAATGAGCTTTTAGTTTCCCAACTACGCTTTACCCCGGCATACTTATATTTAATTTTCTCAGCGTCCTAAAAATTGTCATTTCCGTGGTGGCGCAAGTGTTCCTAGGCTGTTTCACCTCGAAACAGCCATCAATCTCTTCTTATGAGCAACAAGCTGTCGCCGAATATCTGACATTTTACTTTCAGATGCGAGGTTGGCGTTTTTGCGCGGCGTAACCGCAGTCGCCACGCCAACTATCATGAGCTTTATGAAATGAATGACTGTTCGCGCGCTCGGCAAACTTGCTAAGTAAAATGCGGCGACGGTTGCGCGCGACACGGCACCGCTGTGCCGCGAGCTTCATTATCATCGTCGCGCTTTTGCCGCAACGCCTACCGCGCACAATATATCACGCGAATGCATTTTGACCAGGCGCGGCGAAAAAATCGACCTGACTATACATCCAATCAGACCCACGACTGCCTCGCCGCACAACTTTAAAGTAGTTCGGTCGTCACAGTTGCTAAGTCAAAACAAAAACTAATCAAATCGGCAACCATTTCTGTAATAAGGGGGTGGTGTGCTATTAAAATCAGGTGTTGGAAGGAATAAACAAATTAAAACGATATTGCCTAAATATCGATACCTAAAGTTATTGAAAGAATGGGTCTTTTTTAGAGGAAGATTTATATGTATTTGTATAAAGAAGGCCGGTAAGCTATATACTTGTTTAAACAAACCAAATGTTTATGATGTCGCTTTTCCTTATGAGAGTTTTTTTAAAGAGAGTTTACGTTTTAGGTGTTTTTGGTATACTTTTTTCTAAATTTTGATGTGTGTCAAAGGATTGTCCGTAAGAGCGTATGTTAATAGTGTATTTTTAAAAATCAATCATATCAAAATTTATTCCGATAATGAAATGTTTTAAGCACAATATTACATGCAGAAGTGTTTATTTCATAAGATTGTAGACTTTAGTAAAAAAAAAGTTCAACGTTTTATCAGAACATCAAACTATTTTAACCTCATTTTGCCGAGACAAGGAAACGCAAAGAGTGATGAATCATTTTTCTCTTACGCAAAACAATTTTCACGTCCTTTAGCCGATTTAAACTTCAGTAAATGACTGAACGAAAATAAAAAATGCGCAACTCAAAGCCGAAAGCAAGAAAATTGTTTTTGAAATCAAGGGGCTCCCTAAAATTACTGTCGCGGCATAAACGGCGCTAAAAGTTTGATGTATTTATGTTATGTGGGATGTAATTATACGCGAAATGTTCACTATTTTGCTGCTCGTGGTACCAGCTTTTAGTCAATTAAATGTTACATGAAAAGATTAATCACGAGCACATCTGCTCGGCGCGGAAATAATTTCCACCGGTGCCATTTAATTTCGATAATGATTCTCAATTTATAAAGTAACAATAAATATTAATCGCGTTTCATCGGCATCAATAAGCACACTTGTCGCTCGCGATTCGTCAATCGCATTGCTAAATTCGCCGCGGACATTTTCCTATTACAGTAATGGCAATTTTCACGATATTGATTTTGAGCGGAGAACATTTTTGATCGAATTAATGCTGTAATGTTTTGTTTGACCGCACAACTTTGCGCCGCGTAAATCGAAATATTATTCCACCGCGAACGAATTAATATAACGCGACGATCGGTGCATAAATATCAATTAAGCATTAACTCATTCTCGTAATTACGAGCGACTTTGTTCGGCCCAGTATTTTCGTTAATTGATAATCCGTAGATTGTGTTTTTTCGCTCGCGTGCACATCGCGTCAATGATTGCGCGACGGCGTGATGCATTTTTACAAAGTTTTAATAAATGACGAGGTCGCGGACAGTTTGAAACTGGAACTCGCCCGAACTTCGACAGATGTGGAACAAAACCCTTTTTGGTCCACGTCTTGTGGCGTAAATGAAAATTTGAATACCGCGGCGCATTTTTCGCGACAAAAAGTCATGCTCTGTAGCCGCGACGTCGACATATTTATCGGCATGCTCAAAGGAGCTTAGAATTAATCGCAAAACCGCCGAACTTTGCGAAGTTGCATTCTTCGTTGCACCATTTAATTTGCATTCATTTTCATTCGTGGGTTCTTTTCTTGAATCTAGTTCCCAAGCCAATGAAATTATGAGGACAACTAAATCGCAATTTATTGCGTTAGGCTTAACTCGGGCTAAGCTAATGTTAAGAAAGGCTCAACCGAGATTTCGTACTTGAATTTGAAACAATGCGGCCGAGCGGTACGGTGATATATTTTCGTGGAATCATATAATCGTTTGGAACTGGAATTATAACTAAGCTCGTCGTTGCAACTTCGATGCATGTTAAGATGAAAGGACAACAAAATAATTTCGGCCAACTGAAAAGCATTAAGCACCACTGCCGAGTGCAACCGGTTGCTAAGAAGGGTATATGAGTTGCACAACGCTACAACTTGCGGCAATGGGCTATTGGTTACGAGAGCCGCCGCGGATTGTGATATTATACATAATAGTGTTGATAGCCTTCTTTATTGCGATTGTTAAACAACCGCCGGCAACGGACGGGTGCAGTGTTTAATTTGCAGTTGTGTTTTTTGTTTCAGGTAATGTCCACTCTCGAGTCTCAATCCGATTACATGGTGCGTATTAAAGGTAAATTTACAGCGCGGTAAAAATAGCTCGTTTAGATGCAAATGCGTGTTTTGATAGAATTGGACTGTAAATTGCGAAGGGATTTATGGTTCACAGAAATCTTAGAATCGAAAAAGTAGACAATTTTAGGGCGTTTTCTCGTCGCAAATCCAAACATTCACATTTCGTAATATCCGTCTATCAGAAGCTATGACGGTTATACCGGGAAAAATATCTTTATCTTATTTAATTTAATTAATTAATATATACATTACAATTTATACCATTTAATTATTTCTTAATTATATTAGTTTATTTTATCGGATCTTTAAATACTTCTTAATAAAGATAATATCACCATCTTGAATTAAACAAATCATAAAATTTATGGAGATCATAAAAAATTAATATAATTTTTTATGAATCATTAAATTGTTCATAGGACGAACAATATTATTGTTTTTCAATAATAGTGAAACATTTCATTCAATACTTTGAATTTTCAATAACCTCAAAAATGTTTATTTCATGCAACATTGAGGATATGAATTGGTCTATCATATTTGACATCTTATGAATTAGTTTATCGCTAGAACATACAATTGTATGTCGCATAAAAACTGCCGATACAAGTTGGTATCCAAACAACAACTTCAATTATAACACCTATTAGAATGAAATGATTTACTCTTTAATATAATATTCATGATGTATAAAGTGTATTTTAACTTATTAAAGCAGAATCGGTATCTCCTCCTAGCGTCCCTGATACACAAAAAATAACCGTCGGGCTTTGATCGTGAAGCTTTTAAATAACGACTCAAGTAGCAGCTCAAAATTTCATCCTCAATACAGTATTTTTTATTCATCGCTTAAGATAAATCAGCATGCATTAATTAACGACTTACAGCGTACCATATTCTTTTCCTTCTTAATCCTTCGACTTTCCCTTCAGTTTGCGCAAAAGTGAACTTTCACTAGGTAACTTTAAATTCGAGTCCAATTTTAAATTTTAACCACTTCCCAAACCCCATTTTCATAATTTTGCAATACTTACAATACTAATAGAAAACGTTTACATCTGAAAATCTTTAAGGGTATTATTAGCAGCGAAATCGAGTATTATACGGAAATGTGGAGAGCTGTAGGGCAAGAAACATTGTAAAAAAAATGCATGCATAGGTAGCTTAACATGACCGCTTTTACTTGAGAAGATATATACTTTTGTTCTTTTAAGTGTCGCATTTTTAACCCTTTTTTGTTCTTCTTCAAAATGTCTGTTGAGAACGTTATAAATGTCTCTACATACAAATAATAACGTGAGTACCTTCTTTAAGGAGGTTCTGGCAAGATCTGTTTTATGATGACATTTTGCATTTAAATAAATGAATAATTTATTTAAATGCCGGAACTTCCTTAATCACAATTTATTCACATATTATTTACAGACACAATATCTAAATGTATCCTGTATTTCTGTATAAGCTGTAAGTTTATACAGAAAAATTATATTGAAAGTTACCGAGAATACTTCAAACTGACGAAAGTATTGTTGAACACTTTTTGACATTATTGACCGCTATCAACCAATCAAAATCGAGATGCTCGAACCCCTCTGGTTTCATTGGTTGCAAAAAGTGAGAGTGTTTCCGGTCCCAACACGTTAAAATGTGAGAGCTTTGAGTGTAAGTATATATATTCGCCAACATAATTATTAACCCATCTGATATACAGTTTAGCTGATCAAGTGGGTTGATAATTGTGATGTGCAGTGTATAATCTGAAGCATTGACTGCAATGAAAAAAATTGTTGCAGAAGAAAAACAATGTTTTGGCGAACAAATCTGGAAGTTTCTAATAATATATGTAATAATAATAAAGAATATAAATAATTAAATTACGATATTATTCACAATTAAGTCTCATTTACGTCAGTTAAACATGGTTAAAATGCTTACACTGAGAAAATGAATTTGCACGAATGAGTTCGTAACACAGTGAATTCATAAAAGACTGCCAAACATTCGTAAAATCTACGATTCATTTCATAATACATAAAAAATATTTTACGACTTTACTGTTTTACGAACTCGTTCTTACGAATCCATTTTCCATGTGTTAATATTATATACTTCAAAATATATCTCCTTTTACACGTTTCAAATAAACGTAACCATGTTACATTTTATACAAAAAAAAAATTTTTTATTTCATGTTTTTTTCATTTACTTAACTTTTAACCTGATTCTGATCTTCTATAACCTCAAAATATTAATCTTTTTGAAAACCTAATTACACCGTCAGAATCAACGCCAAAAACTACCCAGGGAAATCTGGTTCTATGCGTTACTCTTGATTCTTTGCGGTACTCGATTTTTTTGCTTTTTGATACCCTGCCCTACATTGCTAGTAACTCCCCTTCTTCCCTCCTAAAGCAATTTCACCCTCGAAATGCGACAACGTATCGCCGCGCGCAAGTCCGCCCAGAATTTATTTTCAATTGTCTAAACACGGAACAATTTTTGCGGAGCCAGCTCGATTTAGCGGTCGACCCGCAGTGGCCTCTGTAAAAACGTGCCGGCGGGGCGCGCGCGTCATTAAAAAACCGCGGCATTAACATTTTAGCGACGCTCGTTTAGCTGCCTTTTTCGTGCGAGACAGTTGAAACAATCCCGAATAACATGCGAGGAACGCGCCCGGGTTACGTAACCGGGGGAGGGGGCGCCCACAATAAAAGGACAGCACGGTCGCGTTCTTTGTTTCGCACGCAGGCCAGCTTTATTCGCGGCGTCATTATTCGTGGCGCGCCACACGCAACCGTCGAAGGGACAAAAAATTGGCGACTCGTTTGTTTCTGTTCTATTCTATTCTATCATTTCATCGCGCGGGCGATAGGCTAACGAGCAGCCAGTGGCACTTTTTCCGGGCGGCTTTGTTGCCCGAAAGCTGACAACTTGCTAAGCATTGCGACTCCTCGCACGTTCCGTTGCTTTGCGTATTTAGTCGGATTCAAAGGGACTGTCGCGCGGATAGACGCGACCAAGTTAATCCGACGTCCGGGTCGCCACGACAAACAATGCGACATGCGTTAAGGACTTGTTAATTGCGCGGAAATTTTCGACCAAGTTGTGTGCACTGTTTGCGCGCCATTTTGTTTATCATCTGCCTCGGTTTTCGGAATAGAAATCAGCATTGGATGTAATAGGACGCGGTTTAACGAGCGGACGCAAAAAGATGAGCACCGGGACAAATTGGTCGTCGCTCGGATGACGTCCGAATTTGTTTGCTTCGGGTCGTGTTTTCGAGAGTTCGGCGGAGGCGAGTCGGCAAAGTTGAGGAGGCGTTTTGGTTTTGAGATCTCGATGGGTTTCAGTCATTTCAAAGGGAGCTGTTAACATGCCGAGTCTTTAGTGAGCAGAGAAACACTCCTTAGTGAGTGTTTTTTCTTTAAAGGTGTTGAACAGGTTAAAGTAATTGTTAATAATGTGAAGTTTTTTAAGGCTTTTCGGAGGATTCGAATATTCGTGAATATTCAAAAATATTCAGACAAATGAATACTTATGAATATTCATGAGTATTCATACCATCTGAATAATCGAATATTTGAATATTCATAGGCAAAATTATTCGAATCATCTGATTTTCGATATAGAAATATGAAATTATACAATTTAAAAATTAAAAAAAAAACAATTCTTAAAAAAATTCGAAAAGCTTAAAAAATTTTCCAGAGAGATTCTAAAAAATTCCAAAAGAATTCTAAAAAATGCCAAAACAAATTCTAAAAAATCCCAAAAGAATTCTTAACAAAATTTCAAACAATTCGAAAAATTTCTAAAAATTAAAATCTAAAAACTTTTTAACTTGTTTTGTGTAAAATTATTAAACAAAACAAAACAACTGTTTAAAAAATTCGCAAAACTTCAAAAAAATTTTAAACAAATATAAAAAATGCTAAATTGGAAATTCGATTAATTTTTTATTCGATTAATTTCCATTTAACCCCCATTTTTTGAATACTAGTCGGTCTTTGGGGGTTTTTAGCGTAATTGGCAATTTTTAGAGGTCTTTGGGGGATTTTTGTTGGTCTTTTCCCAAAATATTTTTTAATTGGGGATTTAATTCGGGAAATTTCCCAAAATCCCCATACAAATTTTTTTATGAATTTTGACGAAGTTTTTTGTGCATTTTGTACACAATTTTTCAGAATTTTTTTTGTATTTTTGCACAATTTTTTTGGTATTTTTTTAGAATTTTTTTTGAAGCTTTACGAATTTTGTTTAAGAATTTTTTATTAATTGTCTAATTTCATATTTCTATATCGAATATCAGATGATTCGAATAATTTTGCCTATGAATATTCGCGAATAATCATGAATATTCAAACTCTTTTTTGTATTATTCGAATAGTTCAAATTGGCAGTTTCGACAAGCCTAGTTTTTTCGTTTGAGAGGTATTTCTGTATGATATGGAAGATGGAGATAAACATGTAAATATGTATGTGGGGTGAATTTTTTTGGTTTTGTTCGTGCGGTATTGTTTTTGTAACTCGCGTATGCGAGATTATATAAGTTAGCAGTGAACTAATCTGAAAATGCAGATAATGCTTTATCGTTTGTTAATTGAACATTGCGTTACAAAAGTTTTTATAACAGAAACAATGATTATATAAAACGTTTTTACGTAGCAACAACTCTCTTTAAAAACTTCTGATAGTTTTTCAGATAGAGACTTTTTGGAATTGTTTGTGAGATCTTGAAGTACATTGCTGTTGACTTGTTGTTCAGGTATTGGTGACTACTCAGAGAAAAATGTTAATATAATGGCCTAGATACGTTTTGGCAGCTGTTACAACCAGAGCTTTTGCTACTAGAGTATCGTACTATTTGGAACAGCATTGACTGTAGTTATTGATACAAACTGCAGCTAGGCTGAGTTTTAGCTACAGTTTTATCTGTACAATTAATAAAATTTCTCTGGGTGTATAAAAATATTAATCATCTACGATTTAATAATTAATTTCGTAAATTAAATAATAGGGGAGGATAAATTAAGTCAGATCAGTGCAAGCAAAACTTTTAAAAATATGTACGAAATGTAATCTGCAGGATTAATTCTATGCTCTCTTTCACACTCACACTCCTTAATGGAAACCGACTTTACGACAAAACTGACGTGTGAAAAGCACAGATCACGAACTATTACTGCTGGAGGCTTAATGAACACGTAAATACTACACGGGAGTTTTGTTTTGATAACATGATTATTTATTTAAACTTGCAAATCTGTGATCATGTGATAGAACCTAATAGTAAAACTGAGGATTGCAGATAATTTTTTTCAACGCATAATTAGAAATTAACGTACTATGACAGGTTTTCTTAAAAACAGCTTTAAATCCAAACAAAGTATCGTATACAATTGGTAGCAATGTCTAGCCATTATTTTCAGTGTGCTACTCGCGCCGATATTATGTTCCATCAAAATTTGTCTGATGTACTCGAAGGGTGTCTTGTCTGGAGCGTCATTAATTGAAAGCAAAAAATTTAATGAATTCAGAAGCTCGTTGACGTGTCAGCGACCAATTATCATTCTTTAGCCGTTCATTCATCTTAATTAACTGCGCGCAAAGTGGTATGTTCGGAGCCGCCATCGTCTTTGGCTGATGAACGCATGAGCGCCACGTCTGAGTGTGTCTGGCATCATATGCTTTTCGCGCGACGAATTTCTCATACGTTCTCTTCTCACGTGCGTGAAAAGGGCCTCTCTTTCGCCCCGACTAATGACTGCGTCTACTTCCGCTTGGCTCAAGTACCCGTCTTAGCACCAACGCGCATTTTTTGTGATACGGTACCAAAATAATCATTAAGCGCGGCTTTATAAGTTAATTTTGCCGCGCAAATCGCAATGACGGATTTAATTACACAGCGAGTGCCGATAAGCAGACGTTAGTTCTCCGTTCCCGTTAATTCCGCTGGTTAAACATTTCTCGATCAGTAAAACGAAGGCGTGCGTTAAGCGGAATAGAATTAATAGAATTAAATTTGATAATATGAAGAAAATGTTGACTCCACAAAAATCTTCTTGTGTGAAGAAACATTTCTTAGAGTTTAATATTGTGCGAAGTCATTAGAAAGTATCTTAACTGTGCTTTTTATCTCAAAAATAATATTTTATCTCAAAAATGACTGATTTGAATGGAAAAACACATGGCGCTCAAATTCGTGGCTCAAAAGCGAAGTAATTTAATATCTTGGCGCAAGAATGTCAAAGTTTTTGCGCCAATTAAATATTTTACTGAGTACTACTGAAAAGTAATACAAAGAAACACGTTGCATATAGGTATATTAAAATCGTTCCATATACGATTACGTATTTTAATATACAGTCATATTTAAGTTATTATACCGGTATATTCGATTTAATAGAAGGTCATAAAATTTACTACCTAATGTATGAAAGTTATTTGTTCGTTCGTATAGCTATTGTCGTAAAAAAGTTATGTCAATTGGTTATGATCATATTTAATATACAAAAAAGTAAGTGATGTAGATATTAAGTTCTGATAATGAAATTACAGGCCAATTTACTTTGCAATTAGGCACTCAAAAACTAAATGATAGATGTTAAAAATGTGATATTTAATTAAAACGGTGATAGCTTCCAGCTGCTTTCGGTGTGTAACGGCGGAAATATCTGAAGTCAAAGACATTTCTGTAAAAAAAGCTACCAAAAAAAAGATACCAAAGACATCTGCATTATTGCAACTTATATTTCCCTAAATATCTATGCTTGCCTTGTGTTCGCCTAAACACAAAATCCTAGAAGACACTTCTCTCTTTACTGCTCTAGTTAGATTTATATTTTTTATTTTATCCGAAACTGTACAAAATATTCAAATTGTACAATTTTTAATAATCTATTGGAATTGCCAAGATTCTAACAACTTGAATTAATGGGCTAAAGAACTGAACTTCGGAACGTGCGAACTGAAATGTTAAAACTGTAAATCGTGAAAGCGACCGACAGCTGGCGTGCTTCGGAAAGACGTGCTTTGATTGCACGTTATAATTCTAGGCATGGGTAATACTCGGGAGCGGTAACAGGGCATTGTCGGCGGATTTTCGGGCGCAAGTCGCGGCATCTTCAACGAGGGTTGAGGGTCATAACCCTGTCGTGGTCTCTTTGCTAATACCGGGATTACCAGGACAGATAAATAAACCCCGCTGGATGAAAGGAACCGAGCTATAGGGCACAGGATGATACAGAGCCGCACGACTCTCGGACGTTCGTGGTTACCCCGCATTTCTATCTGTGTACACAGAGTGTCCGAAATTTACCGCGTAAGCTCCATGCGTTATCTTGCGGTTTCGGCTGACACGTTCTGTCACCAAACTCGCGTGTTTTATCAGGACGCCGCACTTTTTGACCAACGTCTTTTTGCCGTACGGAAATACGTTCCCTTTCGCGATGTGTCCGTCATTCCTTGAAGACGTTCAACATTTTGTTGCAAAACTTATTGTGGACGATCGTTGAAATTGAAATTCTTCCCGTAGAAACGAGGGAGTTTTGGGGCTTCGTCTCACGAATTCTATCTTTTCGGTGACGTATCAAGCAATTATGTCGGCAATGGCCTGAAAGGAAAAGTCTTCTACTGTGACGGAGTGTCTGGGAATTTGTACATTATGTGATTTTTATGTTAGCTTTGTTAGTCTCGTTACCTTGATGGTGATATCGATTTCTAAATTGTTTTCTTAATAACAAATTGAGTGAACATTGAACAAGAAGAAGAAGGAGAACACGACATTTGCTTAAAAACGGAAGAAACATCGATTTTAGACATCCACATCTTGGCAATGGATGCATCAATTTTGATTAAATTCTGTGTGTGGAGACTCAGTTTTTGGAAGACCACTCAATCGCCAAAGAAAAGTTTTTTAGACCTACTCTTGAACTTCAAACAGAACATTTATTCAATTGGGATAAAATACGATAGTGCGTTTGACTTGGCCAGAGACACTACCGTCTCTTGGTATCTAGCGCAAAAAGCCGTGTGATTAGTTGAAAAGCTACTCAAATATATATACGAGTCATCCGCCACGTTGCATCGCTTATCAAAACGACTGTCATAACAAAGTCCATTTCACGTACTAATTACGTTTGAATTATTTGAGATATGGTAAATATTGCAGTGGAGTGGCGCCTTGCGTTGTTTTAAGAGCAATGCCGTCGCAATATTGATGAATGCCGACTTTGTAGCGCGGAAGTTGAATTTCGGCGAGAACAAGGGAATGTAAATGAGTTGATGGCTAACTTGACCGCGCCGCTCGGGCTTGACCGACCTTTGCTTTGTTCCATCTATTCTCCACTTCATTCATATCAATGGCAGACACATTTATAAACATTACAAGTGTTGTTTGCCGTGTTAACAGATCATTATGCAACGCTCGGGGAAACCCGGCACGAACGTCCCGCGCGGATTCGCAGTCTTTTGTCATCTCTTGTAAATTAATGCCGATTGTTTTCTCGTGCTCACTGATTGTTGCCGGCTTTGTCGTGGGATATTCGTTAAAACACTTGCTCGTGCTGGCTCGTCGTCGCGGATTTATCGTCCGTGACAAATCAAAACGCCCCCGAATCCCCCAAAGTTTTGGCGAGCGCGACTCGACCGTTCGTGTTTACTTTAGCGGCATAATAGTTTCGCGAGTAGCTTCGGCTTAATGCAATAAATCTCGAGGGCTAAACAGTCGGACGCAGTATGGATCATTGCCAAATCTTCATTTATAATAATACTCGTCGCTTGTAAAAATCGTGCGCTATCTGTATTATTACGCGGAGAGAATTGTCAAGAGTTATCTCTGTCAAGTGTTATTTCAGATACCAAATTGTTTTTGTTAGAAAAGTCAACTCGGTTACCATTGTTCTCATATCAAACACGAACATTTAACTACGTTAATTTACAACTTTCGGGATAATAACGCGTTTACGTTTTTCGGCAAAAGTCGTTTTAAAACTTTGCGGTATGGGTGAGCGAGTTCGTCTGTGGATTAGTGCTACAAAAATAGCTGTTTTGAAGATGTTCCGCGGGACGACAGCCCGAGCAAAAAGCGTCGTCGAAAAATTGCGTTCGAAAGCCGTTCGTGTCTCGCGGTCATTTTTGAGCGGGCTTAAATATTCGCGCAATCGATGAGCGCCGAAAGAAGACATTAACTTCGGAATAACTGATAATTCCGTCCGATAATCGTGTGATTTAAATTTCGAAATTCTAGCTTGAAACCTTATAATTTAAAATCACAAGAACAATTGAACCAGATGGAAATACTTGATATCCACTTTTGATGTTTTATTCATTATTCATACACGTCTTTGAAAGAGTAACCTATAAATGTCACCTGGCATGATTGTTGGTGACAAAAATGCGCATATTTCCCGACTGCTTCGAGTAACCTGAACGCACACCTTTTACCGGATTATGTCACTTATAGTTACTGGATTAGCCGTGCATATTACATAAATTATATTTTGATCGAAGAAATATTCGCTATTAGACCAATTTGCCCTGTCTCCGCGCTGAAATATCTCGGCTTTTACGTTATGCGACATGCTGCATTGCTTTGTGTTTACGAAATATTTACGAACATCCACTTTTCAAAATTCGAAAATAAAAGCCCCAAACCGTTGTTTGTACGCAAACTTTGCTCCGGCGGTACACAAAACTGCAAACGCACGTGAAAAAATCGCCAGTCAACGCCATCGCCAAAACTGTTTATGCATTAAAAGTCGCTCACTTAAATTTCGCGGTGCAACGCGCGAACGTTTAATGCTATCGATTGTCGCGTTTTTATCGCGAACCCGTAAACATGACATCCGCGAATTTCATGCAGCACGAAACATCAAACCCGAGCTTATATAGACATTCTGTCTCTAGATCCCCCATAACAAGATTTTGAAACATGAGAGACGTTCATGCATACATTGATGTATAAAATTTTGTTGTGAAATACGCGGAGGACATTCCCCGTTCGACAGCAATTTCGAATTTATTCTTGCAAATATTATGTTTCCTTTTTGGCCTGACGAATGATTGACATCAACGTAAGCCGTCGCCGTAAACGCTCCCGACTCGTTTTCCCTCGCGAAAAATCATCGTCTCGCGAAAGTCCCTTGCAACCGGAGTGCCCCTCATTTCCGATGAGTCCAATATCTTCGTCCTTTTTGTCGAGAAAAGTGGGCTCCCAAATTCCATTCAGATTAAACGAACGCATTAAACGCTAAGCAAGCTGATCGCACCGCTGGTTCGACGCACAAGTTACTCCATTATCTGAGCAGCCATAATGAAATTTGGCGAACAACGTTCGAGCTTGTTTGGGGGAGTTAGCGCAAAGACGTCGCGCTCGTCTTTATAGAAAATAATATCGAAATAAATCGATTGCCGGCCTAGGCGACACCGAAGCGACATCGGTGGCGGCGCGAGAGCAAACGAGACAGTGGACGAACGGGCGCAACGAGTGAACATTTTCCTAGCCGGGCGAGATGCATTCTCGCTTCGTAGATAACGCTGGCAATTCATTACAACACACCTATAGCTGATAATTGCATTTTCAGGCCATTTTACTAAAACGCCCTCGCGGCGCGAGTGCCGATGGCTAGAGCTTTCGCGCTAACGTAACGTTCCTCGTGAAATGGGCCTGTAGCGTGACGCTGAGGGGCAGGTCGGAGAGACGTACGAAGGGATGAAATGGGCGAGCTGGGTAACTGCGTTAACCTTTCAACCGCCATCCCAATGGGGGGCTAGCGCACCGACCCCCATTATACCACGAGCTTAATTATGTTGAATGATTTTGTACGCCACGTCTAAACGAATTTACAATTTGATTTTCAGCCTGATAAAGCGCCTGCGCGAGCTTTTTGCGCCAACGGCCGCCCGCCGGCTTATTTATTTTTGTTCACATTTTAGCACTTCGCAAGATCGGTCGCACGGTTTTTGCAAGGAGCTGTCGCCGTCTTTGTTAAGTTAATGCACTTTTTCCCGCATTTTATTCAATCAGCACGGATATCTTTGTTTGCAACATTTTAGCAAATTAGACGGTTTTTGCTGCACTGGGGGAAGAGGGAAATAGTGGCGTTAGGTCGTAGAAAGTGAAGCCAGGTTTGCCTTGGGTAATGAAACTGAGAAATATTTTACATCGACTCAGTAAATATAATGTAAGTTTGGATCTTTGGGCTGAAGATTGTTTAAATGTAATTTCTATGTAGCAATACGGTCGGCATTTTATTTTGAATACTTTCATATGTAGCCATAGAGAAATATCTGTGGTTTGCCAACTTTTACAATCGGCCTAGTATTGGCCCAAGGCTGGCAGCCATTCCTGGG
>JABFPB010002732.1:0-19154 GCA_022817645.1 Ceratoteleas bidentatus | reverse complement strand
AGGGCCGGATATTTAGGGTGCCAAGCAAAATATGAAGGGCTCAGTTTCAAAACCTGCTAAAAAGGCTCAGTTAAAAAAAAAAAAATAAAAATAAAAATCGTAGATATTTCAGGAAAATGTTTTTTGAGACTTTTCCCAACTTTAATTACAAAGATAATCGAAAAAATTTTTTTATTTAAAAAATTAATAAAATAGGTGTTAACAAAATTAAAGAAAAGTTATTAAAAATGTTCTATTTTCTTAATTGAAACCGAAATTGTTAAAATACTTGGAATTAAACCTTTGTAAAAATCAAAATTAATCTTTTTTTTCAACAAAACTGAATAAAGTCACATTTATTGTTTAATACTGTTTTGAAAATGTTTATTACCGATAAATGAATTATTTGTTACAAAGAGCTTATTTGTAAGTAACAGGTGACCCATTTTTCAGATTAATTTTAATCATTTCACTCTGAATTATTTAGCCGCGTATATTATTGATGTTTCCAATGTCGATACGAATCGTTTGATTCCACATAATGGATACAGTCACAGCAAATTAATTTTTCAGCGCTGACAAAGCTTTATTATTTTACACCCCACTTATATTTTAAAGTAGAAAAAATGTTAAGAAAAACTATTTGAAAAAACAGAAAAAAACTTTATCAAATTAAATTAATTCAATTAATTAAATGATTAAAAAACTAAAATATTATTTTATTTTGTTAAACACTATAAAATAAGCAAAGAAAATATTCTGAAACATTTCAAGAATATATTTTACAATGTTTGTAAAATTTAAAAAATTGATTTTTTAGAAAAAAATTTCGAACTCGTTGATTTGTTCGCACAATTGCACTATCGAAAAAGACGCTGCTCTGAGAAGCATTTCAAATTAATCTCGCGAGTGTGCAATTTATGATCGGCGATTACTCGAATAATCGACGTCGTTGTTTCAGCAATTTACTTTTGCAAAACAAAAAAGTGCAAAGTGCAACAAATTAAAGCGATTCGCACTCTCGCACTGTCAATCAAGATTTCGTTCAATTTCTTAAGGATACTCTTAAGGACACAAAATACTTGTGGAAATAAGCCTTGAGATATTGTAAAATCACATTTTCACGACATTTAAATCATAACTTATTTTTCATGCCATTATTTTATCAAAAAAATCCTTAAAAATCCAAAAAATTTGGTAAAAATTTATTTTACCAAAAAAGTAAATTCACAATTTCAACCATTAAAAAATTGAAAAATAAATAAAAAAAATAAATAAATAAAATAAAAAAATAAAATTAACTTAAAATTTCTTGAATGATTTAAATTACATTTTTTTATTATATTATATCATTTTTATATTATATAAAAAATTTTAAATAATAGAAAATAAAAAAAACTTAAAATAAAAGAAATAAAAACAAGTTTTAGCAAACTTTTTCAATTTTCAAAAAAAAAAAAAAAATTTCCCGCAAAGGCGTCGCGCATTTGCATCATTTTTGCAATTGTGATGCGAAGTAATAATAGGCGCCGCAATCGTGCAAATATCGCGTTATTTTACATTGTTCTTTTCCAGCGCAGACGAACCGCGATACATTATCGCATCGAAGTTGATTCATGCGATTCAACTTGAATTTGACACTGAACCGATCGCTTTTTATTCAATCAACCCTGTCTACGATTTCGAACTTTCACTTTTCATCTGTTTTACATTGCAATTTAAATATCTCGATACATTTCTGACGAAGCATATTTTTCGTTTTATTTTGTGCCACACATTTTCATATCATATCGGCTCGAAACAATTTTTCAACATTTTTTTTCACTTCTGATTTCGAATTTTAAATTTCATTAATCGCGATTGAAATTTAAATTATTCAAACTTGTTTACTATTAAAAATTTTTACTACTAAACATTTTTTTCATTTCCGATTTCGAATTTTAAATGTCTTTAATCGCGATTGAAATTTAAATTATTCAAACTTGTTTACTATTTAAATTTTTTTATTTTATTTTTTAAATTAACTAAATTATTTTAATTGGTTAAGTTGTTCAAGTTATTTAAATTATTATATTTATGTATTTATAATTAAAGTATGTAAAATCGTAGAAAAACTTTGGAAATCGGTTCGGGATTAGATATCAGTGATTTTGTCAAAATCACTTTCCTTTTCAGTGGCTTAAGACATTGTTATTAAACAAAGTTCCAACTGTATAATTAATTTGTTGAAAAGCAGCATATAAGCCTCTGGTTATTGCGGCGATTATCTCCTGAAGCTTTTACTATATTCAATCAAAATAATAACCACTTTCGAGGCTGAAATGAGTTTATCGGCGAGGTTAATTAACAACGTTTACTACAAATGAATCGAACGATTTAACGAAGAAACATTTTTTGGTAGTGAAATTAGAAACTTTGAGTCATAACCGGAGTGGAGATTTAGCAATTTAAAATGGTTCGCGATAGTTCATTTTTAGTCTCCACTACTTTTTCTAAGGGTATACGAATGTTTTTTAACGATATTAACCATTTTCATAATTTTGTCATTTAATTCAACATCAAACAATCCACATCATAACATTTCCCAAAAGGTTTTCTGTATTTTTCTTAATTTTTCAATTATTTCTAAATTTTTCTCAATTTTTAGAGGTTTTTTTATTTTTGCAATTTTTTCTTAATTTTATAAATTTTTTCTTAATTTTATCAATTTTTCTTACTTTTATCATCTTTTTCTGTATTTCTTCTCAATTTTATCAGTTTTCTCTCTATTTTTTCAATTTTTTCTCAATTTTATCAATTTTTCTCATTTTTTCTCAAACATTCAACAAGATCTTAATTTTATCAATAACTTTTTCAATTTTTGTTATAAAAATCCCATAAAAATCTAATTTATGCTAATTTTATCCTGGCAGGATCGACACTGTAACTAAATTATGCTAATTTTATCCTGGCAGGATCGCCATTGTAACGATTATGTTTAATCGAAAAGTAAAATCATAGTAAACAATTTTATCAATTTTTCTCATTTTTTCTCAAACATTTTAGAAGATCTTAATTTTATCAATAACTTTTTCATTCAATTTTTGTTATAAAAATCCCATAAAAATCTAAATTATGCTAATTTTATCCTGGCAGGATCGCCACTGTAACGATTATGTTTAATCGAAAAGTAAAATCATAGTAAACAATTATTTTTATTTTTTCTGCAATAATTTTCATCTTTCCACATTTTTCGTAGTAAATTCGTATCAACATGTCGACCTTTCCACATTTCAATGACAAATAAAATAATATCGACTCTCCCACTCGTCGAAAAAAAATGCCGCGGCGATTGGTATCACGGCAAGAATGTTCGCGTTCGTTTCATTGTCAGTTGATGTGATGACGGCGCGTACAAGTGTTGCGTAAAACATGGGCCAGTGCCTCTCGTGAATTACGGAAACAAAGGAGGTTATGTTGCGTGCGCCGCGTGTTTCCTTTTGTCAACATAGCGCGTTTTTTTGTTTACACCGCAGGCTCGGTCGATCGCTACTTTAAAATAATATCAATGAAATTTCGAAATGTTGATTGGCACAATCTTTTGTGTTGGCGCATCCCAAGCGATTAGGTCGCGTAAGTACTTTTAAAGTTGACTTCGCGTCGCGAAAAAAAGGTTATGTTATGACCGGTTAAAAAATATATATGAACTATTTATATATAAATCTAAATACAATTAATTTATATATAAAATATATTTATATTTATATATAAAAATATATATGAATATTTCGACGTTTTCCAGTCATTAAAGGTCGAAATAACGTTTATAAAATCTTTAAATGCAAATTAAATTTTTCTGAAGAAAAGCGCTTTTGCAAAAAAAAGTTTTGCGAAAATTCCGAAAATGTAATGTTCAGAAATTTGGATGGAAAAATAATTTGTTAAATGTTTACATTTAAACTACGAAGAAAACAAATAAAACATTTTTGCGAAAGTTGTCGAAATGCAGCGTTTGAAAATTCGGTAAAAGATTTTTTAAATTTTATTTAATGTAGATTACATTTTTATTTTTAGGCTCATTTTTAACATAAAATAGACATCTCAGTTGATGCAATTTTTTTAGTTTTAAAAAAGAAACATTTTAATCTTAAATCTTAAACATTAAAAAATACCCCAATCACTTCCTTATATTTGTTTATAAACAAAAGTCTGTTTACTTTGCTTCGTAACATTGGTTCGTCTTGTTTACAAATAAAATAATATTTGTAAACAAGACATACCAATAATGTCCTTATGTTTATTTGTAAACAAGAGTGTGTTTACACTGTTACGTTGACAAAAAACTTCTTTCTCTTTCCATACATTTTATTATGTAAATAAATGTATATTTACATCGGTTCAATTACATTGATTTGTAGACAGAGATATGTTTACATTTAAATGATATTACTTCGTAATCAAATCAATTAAGTGTTATTAGTAAACAATACAGTTATCTCTTATCCATAGAGGAATTACTTGAATTCATTTTTGCTAATGGCATCATTTTTTATTCATGAAGAAATAGATACTTGTCATAATTGGGCTAATAAAACAATTAGAATAATATTCAGTTTGCATCACCAGCTTGTTTTTGGTCTTTGCTTATTAAATAACAGTGAGCTAATGTTTATAATTATTTGTTTGTAAACATTGAATTTAAAAAAACTACTGTTTACAATTAGCTAATAATGTAAATTAGAATTAAATGAAAATTAAAACAATACTTTGTGTATATTTATAATAAACGATAGATTTCTTGGAATTATTTGTAAACATTTGTTTGTTTACATTTGTAAACAATAACTTGTTTACATTTATTTTTAAACACTAAATTGTTTATAATAATTAACAAATAAGTTTGTTTATATTTACTTAATTTAATTAAACGATATGTTTTAGTATTTATTTGTAAACATTATATATTTACGTTTGTTTGTAAACTGTACTCATTTACGAAAAGAAATATGTTTACACTGATTTGTAAACAATAATATTTTTACATTTATTTACAATGAACAGATGATTTACAATAATTATATTGATTCCAATAATTCTTTTTCAAATATACATTTACGCAGAGGTGCTCACTATATTTTGTTTATATTTGCTGTAAACAAATATCTCATTTGCTTGTAAAACTTGGTTTGTTTACATTTATGCGTGAACAGTAGTTTGTTTACAATGAATACTCTTTGACCAACTTCCGACGATTTTCGCAAAACATTATTTCTTTACTCGCGCAACTTGTTTACAAACAAAACTCCTCTCGTATTGATTTCCGAACTACCTCTTGTTTACATTTCGTTGTTTACAAACAAATTCCATACTCTACTCAAAAACTTTTCCACTCAGTTGTATATTTTCTTATTATTTTTTAGTATTTTAATTTTTAATTTTTATTTTTTATTTTTATATTTTATTTTTGTTTTTTTATCTTTATTTTTTATTTTTATATTTTGTTTGATTTCGATTTTTATTTTTTATTTTTAATAATTTTATTTTATTTTATTTTTTTTTAAATTAATTTTCATTAAAAATATCTCAGCTTAGTAGCGAAGCGTAACACCGGAGAGTCGCGAATCAAAGTGCGAATTCGGGAAGCGCGGCGACGCGGAACGCGGGAGCACCGATCGCGCGCCGATCAGCGGTTCTTAATATGCGATTCCTCGTCGGCGATGGCGCGATCCCCCGCGGCCAGGCGTACTTTGATCTCACGCCGGAAATTACGGGGAATCGCGCGTACCTTTCTTAAAAACCGATCGCTCAATTTCACGTGATTACGCGGAAAAGTGTCGGGCGACGAAAATGGACGAAAAAATGGAAATAAAAAAAATGGAGACGACGACGAAAAAACGGGGCTCGGTTTGCGCGCCGCTATTTGATTATTTCGATCGCATAATGCGCTCGGGGAATTGCGTCGGCCGATTGCGCATCGATCGGCGAGGAAACGCAAAAACGAGGAGAGGGAGACGATGAGGCAACCTCGAGATGTGCCAAACGTTTTGGAAAATAAGCTTCAAGGTTATTATGCGTTTTGGAACGGAGCTTTGCAGTTTTTGAGGTTAAAAGGTGAAAAATTAACGGAGTCGAGTGATTTTTTGGGAAAATGTATTTGGATTTGGTTTGGAAATCGGAAATGCTCTAGTTTGAGTACCCATATGCCTATGTTTGGAGGACTTTGGAAAATGACCTTTTTGGACGATTTTGACCTTTTGACCTTCACCGTTGTGTTTGGAATTCAAAACCCTTTCATTTGAGTACAAACTCGAACAGCTTCTAACGGTAACACAATTTTTTGAAAAACTCAAAATTGTCAAAAAAACTCAAAATTTTCAAAATTGTTCCAAACATAGCCGAGTTTGTACTCAAATTAAAGGACTTCTATAACCTAAACTCGTTGAAATGATCAGATTTCCGCCAAAATCACTCTGCCTCGAGTAACGACTGAAAAAGATCAGATTTTATCAAGATAGGTAGTTTTTCACCTCACCAAACTTTCTTTTCCTCTTTTTCTACACTTTCTAACATTTCTTATTAATTTTGAGGTTATTTCGATCACGTAATGCGCTTGGGGAATTGCGTCGGCCGATTGCGTATCGATCGGCGCGGATTTTCGGAAATCGTCGCGTCGGCGCAAAATGGGAGCAGCGTTTACGCGTCGCGAAGTTTAATGTTGATTATTGTCGCGGGAATTTTCATGGGAAATTGGACGATTTAATCGTGGGCAAAGTGGTTCATAAAGTTGAAGTTAATTGTTCGGGTGTTAGGTGGCGGTACATTGTTCAAGGAGACTCGACATTTTTTGCGACAAAAGAGGTTCGTGCTGAAAAGATGATCTTATTAATTGGAAGGAAATTTTGTTTTAGAAAATAGAAAATAGAAAAATTGTTAAGAATGATTTGTTTTTGTATTTTCTAAATCAATGTATGCAAACGAAAATTTGTTTTGTTTTCAATTGTTTAGAAGAATGTAAACAAAATGTTTTGTTTACTTTCAATTGGAAACAATGTAAACAGAGAAAATGTTTTGTTTTTTTAGTAACAATGTAAACAAACAAAAATGTTTTGTTTGTTTTCATTTGAAAACAATGTAAACAAACGAATATGTTTTAATAAAATCACTTCCAATTAATGTTTTGAAAAATTCTGATTTCTCATTGGTCGCTTTTATTCCAATTTGATACAATTCATACATTTTTATCCAAGTTGATTTTGTGTCCATTTTACAATTGGAACTTTTTAATTTGCATTGATTTACGACTGCAGGGAAAGTCTGCGAAATTCTTCAAAAGTTTTGCAAGTTTTTTTAAACTGCAATAAACATTTTTTTCCATTGTTATAATTTACTTTTCTCACACAGTGGCGTCAATGTCACTCTTTTCTCTGATGCCACTGCAATTATAATATATTAAGTTCGAAGGAAGCGTTCGCGGAAACAATAAAACTTTCTTGATGTAAAACAATTTCATTTTCATCCTTTTAGTTGCAAGAACGGCAAGTTTCGGCGTTACTTTGCGACGATATACCAAAAACCACGCGAAAAGTGTACGAAAGTAACGTTTCATTTTAAGCACATTTTCACGTAACGTTGATATTTCAAAACAAATTGTTTGTGCAAAAATGAAATGCTTTGTTTTTCTGTTACGAAATTGCTAAAAATATTAAATTTTATATATAACAAAACAATAAATAATAAAATAAAAATAAAATAATAAAATTAAAATAAAATAATGAAATTAAAAAAAATTCTTAAAAAATTTAATCAAATCGTAAAAAATAATTTCCCTTTATTTTTCGAATTATTATTTTTCTTTTTTTTATATTAAACCTCTTTTTTTATATAAGCGATTTTTCATAAAATACTTCAAATAATTACGCTTGACACTGAAATAAAACGAAAAAGGATATGAAGGAATTAGTTTACCAATATAAATTAAACATTTATGAATGCATATGTCGCATTCATAAATTAAAACGTTTCCGATTTATTTATTCGTTCGGAAAAACGACGCGAAAAATAATTTTGTTAATTAATTCTTTTTTCGTTCTATCGCTGTAAAATAAAATTTCGCGGGAACAATAAAATCGTAATTAATGCGAATGTTTGAAAGCGTTTAACATGTAAATAAAAGTAATGACAATAAAATCGGCCCGATTAAGTCATTATTCCGCGAACGCCGGTTTATTGTTATTTATTAATATATTCAATTTTGTTTTACGTTAATTAAAAGTTGAACAATGTAATCGAAGGACAGCTATTTGCGGAATTTCGTAATTTAATGCAATAAATATTAATGACGTCATTCATCCGAATTAACCGCGGAGTTCATTGGACGTCACTTTTTTTTGACATTTTGATGAATGGTTAATGAATGCGAGAAGAAAAACAAATTTTTCGGGATATATATAATGGATGTAATATATGTACCACATATAAGAAAAATGGGTCGGAAATTGTAATAGTGCTATTTTTCCATGAAAAAAAAACTTTAATTTATGATATGTAAATAAAAAGTAACGTTTTTCATTAGCATTCGAGTGCTTGAAATATAGAATGTGTTTTTTAGAGAAAAAAAGTAATAAAATTAATAAAAAAATTATTAGGATGGAATTTTCATGATTTATTGCATTTTTTAAAATTGTTTCTAGTACTTTATAATTTAAATTAAAATTGCTTTATGTAAAAGGAATTTAATTTATTACATGCAAATAAAGAAATAACCGTTTTTTAATTGGCACTCATAAATATTTTTATGTGCAATTATCGTGGCATTTGAAGAATTTTCCGACGGTAATTTATGGTTTAGATATTTAACAAAACATCGTTTTTTCATTGCATTAGTTTCTATAATAAAACATTGTAATTCACATACTTAAAGTAAGCATCGTATTTTTCTTTATATTAATTTTTTTCTTTGTGTAAAATCATTAAATGTACAAATGTAAATATAAACAAATTCACTTGTTTAACTCGTATAACTTTTTTTATTTTTCATGCATAAAAATCAAATATAACATTAAAAACATAATTTTTAATTGAGATTTGAATACTATATTATTATTTTAATATAATAATAATTAAACGAGATCCCTCTGGCCAAGAGGTTACATACGAAGTTTGCCACCGCGGAGACATTGGTTCAATTCCCGGTACTGACATGTCGAAGAAACTGAATAATATAATAACTATTATTCTAAAATTAAAAAATGAGCTTTATTTTAATTGTCATTCATTTTCAGACATTTTTTGCTCAATTAATGTAAATTTTTTAATTTTCTACGGTAAATAAACGTTTTTAAAATAAAAAAAAAATTTCATAGAAAAATTAATTTTTTTCAAATACCATTTCACCCATTTAAATTAGCATATTCGGCGAATTCAATATTTTTGATTTTCGTACCCCAAATGACCGTTTAAACGATTAAACGAAACAACGTTTTTTAACTCGCGGGTCAAAATGGAGGCTGTAAGAGTAAGCTCGGTTCTTCGCAGTCCGTGCGAGCTATTGCACTTGTTTCGATCGAACAAAGTGAAGAGTGCGCAAATGCGGGAAAAAATGCGATTCTTTATGCACGGCGCCGAATGCGCGGACGCCCGCGACCGACGCTTTTTTCGCGAGTAATGATGTTTACTTATGATAATTGCGATGCCCCGAGCGCGATGATTTCATCGAAAAAGGCGACGGCAAAAAATTTCCGTTCGGCCATTTGCATTTGAAATGAGCGTTTTTTGCGCCCAACTTTTCCCATCGATTTCTTTTTTCCGCGAGGCGTTACGACACTTTCGATAATTACATCATCGCCGAATTCATTACGCCCAATCGAAATTTCGCGCCAATTTCGCGACGTCGTCGAAATCATTTTTCGACCAATTAACTTACGCCGACGCGTTTTTGCGACGCGCGACAACTTCGGCTGCATTGAAATTGAGTTTTCAATAGTTTTACAACTTGCCCGCCTTTTTATGCGACGATATTATTGCCCCATAAACTGGGTCCGACGCGACGCCGCCTTTTCCTCGACATTTTTTTATTATCGCGCTTCATTTTAGACGTGATTAAACGCATTTTTTTCAATGAAAAACTAATCAATTTTTTTCCCGCTTTAGCAATTTTTATTTGTTTAAATCAGTTTGTAAAAGCCTCGACTTTTTAGTTTGTAGAGAACATTTTTATTTAATATCATTTGTAAACAAAAGTTTGTTTACTATCATTTGTAAACAGAGATTTGTTTACATTCAATTGTAAACAAAGATCTGTTTACTATCATTTGTAAACAGAGATTTGTTTACATTGAATTATAAACAAAGATCTGTTTACATTGAATTGTAAACAAAGATCTGTTTACATTGAATTGTAAACAAAGATCTGTTTACACTGAAATGTAAACAAAGATTTGTTTACATTGAATTGTAAACAGAGATCTGTTTACATTGATTTGTAAACAAAGATCTGTTTACAATTCAAAATAAAAAGTAGTTTAAACTGAATTGTAAACAGATTAATTCGGGTAAACAAAACATTATTGACATTGAATCGCAGATAAATATTTCTTTACAAAATAATTTATGATGGCAACAAAAATTGATTGCATTGATTTGTCACAATGTTTGCTTACATTCAATTTGAACTCTGATTTGTTTACAAATTGATTTGTGTTGTATGAAATTTAAGTTTATATGAAAACAAAAGATTGTTTACATTGAGTTATAAACAAAAAGTTGTTTACATAGAATCATAAGCGAACAGTGTTTACATTTATTTGTAAACAAATAATGTTTACATTTATTTGTAAACAAATAGTGTTTACATATATTTGTAAACAAATAATGTTTACATTTATTTGTAAACAAATAATGTTTACATTTATGTGTAAACAATTAATGTTTACATTTGTTTGTAAACAAATAATATTTACATTTATTTGTAAACAAATAACATTTATATATTTGTAAACACAAAGTGTTTAATTCTAAATATAAACAAACGTTTGTTTACAAACAATTTTTTGTCAAATTTCTCATTTTTTACAAATATCAAAATATAAATTTAAAAAATTGATAAAACTGACAAAAAATTAATATTTAATCGATTAAATTAACCGCCTCGAAAGCAGTCTATACAACAGAATGACTCGCCTTAATTCTTTTTACGATGTTATTCTCCACGTGAAAGAACAAACGCGGCGCACGGTTTTTCAGTTAGTAATCGGATTTTTGAATAATTAACGCGTTTTGTTCGTAATGTTGATAATGCTTCGGAAAATAATGCAACAGAGGTAACGGCTTCGCTGGATTATTAATTTTGTTTTCTTGAAATTATCATGACCGTTGCATTGTATAAATAAGGAATCAAGTTTTTCACCGGGGAAAACATTTTACGAAAATTTAGAATAAATGGCGCGCTCGAAATGGCGCATTACGAAATTAGAATTGCAAATGCGCTCAAGTTTTAAAGTGGCCCGAAAAATTGTATTAAAAGTTGCTGTTATAACATTTACTGCTACAAAATGTTCGACTAATTAACGAGGATGGAGTAATAACGCAGTGTTAAATTGCTCGTGACGTTACAAACATGCCGGAATTTGGGAGGTTAGGGGCAAACTTTTTTAGATTAAAAATGATCGGTTCGAACGGATTGGATTTACATTCAAATTAAGGGTCCTTAAAACAGCTTAAGTTTGGCGACGTAGGAAAATCTTGCAAGTTTAAACGATTTTCTTTGGGAGCAACTTTTTTCTTGTTGAATTAGGTTATGTTTTTAGAGTGTCGAATTAAACTGACGTGGCTCGGGGAATATTTTTGGTTTTTTATTTTTGACTTTGAAATGGGTTATTCTTAAAAAATAGACGTCGAATTCGATTTGATTGATATCAACAATTTTTTAAACAAATTGTTAAAACAAATTTTATTTAAACAATTCGTCGTCGCGATTCAAAAAAATCGAATTGATATTGAAAATAAGAACTTTTTCCAAAAATATACATTTGCAAAATTAGTTTCCAAAAATACATAACCTATTTCAAGTAAGATTAATCAAATTTGCCATTTTCAGCACATAACCTTAAAAGCAACCACTTTTTCCAATTCCAAAGAAATTAAAAAAAATGAAAACCTCCGTAATTGATGTTAACAAAATGGCACACCATAACGAATTAGCGAAATCATTTCCCCATGTCGGCAATTGAATTAATTTGCAAAATTGGCTATTTATCGTCGGCTACAAAACGGAAACGACGTAAAAAAACGTCGCAGGGCTTGCCGCGTAAAGCTAAAATTGCGCGAAAGTTATTCGAAAATGGCCGCCCGGCGGGGATAAGTGTGGAAGAATCGGATCCGTTCAAGGCCGAATAAATAATTATTAGCATCCACCGCGGCGGCGTTTGCACAATTAAGTGCAGTTAGATTAATCCGCATTGAAAATCGCGCGTAATTAGAAAGCAGGCTCGCGTCGGCAGGCGGCGTCGCGCATCCTTGTCACCGATTTTTTTCGCCGATCGCGCGCATGCCGTTTTCGTTATGATTGGGCCGGGAGGCTGTGCATTCGAAACCCGCAGGTTTCGTAGCGACGAGCGCTGTTGCCACGTTTCTCGGCAAGGCAACAGTTTCGTGCACCGGCCGGTCGCGCGATTCATTAATAAGAATGCTCGAAATGGCAGCATCAATTTCAAGTTCCATTCAGCGTTTCGCGAAATCGAGCACGGGAGACGTGATGCAACGAGAGATGAGTCAAACCTTTTGGAAGACAAGCTTCAAGGTTACGATGCGTTTGGGAGCGGAATTTTGAAGTTTGGAGGTTAAAAGGCGAAAAATAAACTGAGTCGAGTGGTTTTTTGGGAAAGTGGACTTGGATTTGGTCCGGAAATCGGAAATGCTCTAGTTTGAGTACCCACATGCCTATGTTTGGAGCCCTTTGGAAAATGACCTCTTTTGGGCGTTATTGACCTTTTGACCTTCATCGTTGTGTTTGGAATTCAAAACCCTTTCATTTGAGTACCCACTCGGACATCGTGTAACGGTAACACACATTTTTGAAAAACTCAAAATTTAAAACAAAACTCAAAATTTTCAAAGTTGCTCCAAACATAGCCGAGTGGGTACTCAAATTGAAGGAAATCTATCACCTAAACCCGATGGAACAATCAGATTTCCACCAAAATCTTTCTGTGTCGAGTAACGACTGAAAAACGATCAGACAAACCAATTTTGAGGTTAGAATTTGCCAAAAAATCACCATTCTTCTTCTAACAAACGAATTCTCTCAAAATTTTTTCGAGAATTCGTCTAAACAAAGTCAATCTCGACGATTTGTCAAGAAAACGGGGTTTCGATAGTTCGAACCCCGATCGCGATCAATTTTTCGGTTCACTCGCCCGCGCGCACAATCGGCATAATCGGCGGCTTTGTCTAGCCATCGCGCTCCGGCGTTTAATTGAGAAACGGCCGCGAATCCGCTGCGATCGTTATTTTCCGCGCGTTTATTTTATATTTTTTTATTTTTCGTGCGCGAATTCGCCGCGCGACTTTTCTTCGCTTTTAATTGGATTCGCCCGTGTTTCGGCGAGCGGATTAATTATGTTTTGATTGCGCCTCTCATTTGTGTCGAAAAATGTTATATTTTAATTTCTAAACGCGTTAACGAGCTTTTGCCCGCGCATTTTTCGCCGACGCGGTTTAATTGGAGTCCCGGCCGCGTCACTTTCTCGCAGGTTTTTCATTCAATTTTCGTCAAGATTATTTTTGCCCGGGCGCAATCGACAGCGCGTTTCATTCCGATGCCGTAATTTTTTATCAGCGCGCTCTCATTAAAATCAATCCGTTTTCACGCTGCGTTGTATTTGCCGCGACTTTTTTGTTGCTAACATTTTTTAATCCGGGTAGACTGCGTCTTTCGTTGAGAAAAAAATTTCGTGGGTGAATTTGAAAACATTCGTTAACCGCCTTTAGAGATTTTGCTAGTTTGCGAATGGTTTTTTACTGAATTTGAAGTGATATATTGAATAAAAGAAAACACAAAAAAATCGAAAAGTTCATGGAAAATAGATGTAAAAAATGCATGGTATAGATACAAAAAAATTTTGTTTTATTTTCGTCTACTTTAAAAATATTTTTTCTTTACCAGATACTTTCGTATCCTTTTTTTAATAAAAATATCGCTATATGCCTATAGGAAAACTGCTCTATCTTAACGTATCAAAAAATGTTTAAGCCTTGTTTATACAAGAATTAAATGTTTATAAATGCAAACGAACCGAAAAAATACAATTTCGGATTGAATACTATTTTAATCATTTCATTTATTTCTCCTAATTGCTATATTATTATAATTTCTTAAAAGATCAGATAGAAATGTAAAGCTAGTAATTTTGTAAAAATATTATAAACATTTCTAAAAATGTTTTTGATTAACTTGAAAAAGAATAAAAAATCTCTTTTTATCAATCATTCATGTATATATTTTTTCAAAATATATAAATCACTAATTAAATTATTTAGAAACTCAAATTATTTATTATTATCATAAAAAGCAATTTATCATCGTAAATGAACTAAGATTAGACTATTATTATGTACATTTCCTAAGGTTTCATTACGATTTATAATTCTTCGTTCAAATGCTACTTTGTTCAGCTAAAATTTCTTTTAGCAAAGCGAATATTGCTACCATTTTTCCTAAAATACGTTCGAAAACTCTTGAAGGAATCCATTTTATTACATTTCCTGCGTCTATTATTACTTATTCAAAATTGGTACAATTCTACTGAAATTAATGATAAGCAGTCAGGGTCTGAAATGAATTTAAAAAATTGCTAATTTATACACCTAACGAATTAGCGTTAAATTTTCTTTTACTTGATCCCGACATTTTTTACAAAATCTAATTTAGCACAATGTTACCAATTTAGCTAATTTTACTAATTTAGCACAATTTTACGAATGTAGCACAATTTTTTTCTAATTTAGCACAATTTTGCTAATTTAGTACAATTTATTTATTTAGTGCAATTTTACTAATTGAGCCCAATTTTACTTATTTAGCACAATTTTGACTTATTTAGCACAGTTTTGCTAATTTAGCGCAATTATACTTATTTAAGACAATATTAAGTACAATTTTACTTATTTAGCACAGTTGTTCTTATTTAGTACAATTTCACTTATTTAGCACAATTTCACTTATTTAGCACACTTTTACTTATTTAGCACAATTTTTCGCATTTAGCACAATTGTACTAATTTAGCGCACATGTTCTTATTTAGTACAATTGTACTAATTTCGCACAATTTTACTAATTTAGCATAATTGTATCAAGTTAGCATAATTTTACTAATTTAGCACAATGGCACTAAACTAGCAGAAATTAGCAAAAAATCTAAAAGTGTTCGTATCCACTTTAATCATTGCCGAAAATCTTAAAAAATAGAAAAATCTATATCGACTCAACCATTAATCATAAATTTTCGATATTAAAATTGCTAAAATTTCCTTATTTTGCACGCCGCGAACGCACATGTCGCGTAATAAAGCAGGCGACTATAAACGCGAAACAACGCCGTTTGAGCTCTTATTAAAATGTATGAATGAACGGGAACACCCGGTATGTCACAATGGGCCGTCGCTCGGCTCTAGACAGAAACGTAACGTCCCATCCCAGACGGCGAAACTTGCATGAGAAGTGGGCAAGTTCGCGCAGCGCGAAACCCAAGTTTTACGGGCCAGACGTGGCTTATTATTAACGTCTATATTTGACTAATAAATCTCACTCTTTCACACATCGCCGAATCCGGGAAACACGTTTCATTTCCGAACTTCAATTACGCCCAATTCATCGCCAATTAATCAACGTCCCTTCAAAATAAAATCCTTCTCCCGGCTCGCAATTTTTTTTTCGTCGTTCCATTTGATTTTAGTTATACGTGCAGCTCGTGATAAAAGCGAGTAAAATTGGATTTATGATTTGGATGATTAGTCGCGACCGATATTTTGGAATGAGAAAATCATTTAGTTTGATTACCCACAAGGCTATGGTTGGACGATTTCGAAAAAGGGTCATTTTGGGACGATTTTCGAAAAACGGTCATTTTTTATTTTTTTGATCTAGAGGGTTGTATTTGGAATTCAAAACCCTTTAATTTGAGTACAAACTCGAATATCATCTATCGGTAACCCAGTTTTTCAAAAACACTCAAAATGTTAAAAAAACTCAAAATTTTCAAAACTGCTCCAAACATAGCCGTGTTTGTACTCAAATTAAAGGACTTCTATCACCTAAACTCGATGGAATAATTAGATTTCTGCCAGAATCACTCTGGAGGTCGAAAAACGCTCATTTTGGGACGATTTTCGAAAAGCGATAATTTTTTACTTTTTGACCTACAGCGTTGTGTTTGGAATTTGAAACCCTTTAATTTAAGTACAAACACGAATATCTTCTATCGGTAACCCAGTTTTTCAAAAACACTCAAAATGTTCAAAAAAACTCAAAATTTTCAAAACTGCTCCAAACATAGCCGTGTTTGTACTCAAATTAAAGGACTTCCATCACCTAAACTCGATGGAACAATCAGATTTCCGCCAAAATCACTCTGCTGCGAGTACCGACTGCAAAAAGCTCTCGGAACTCGAAATCTCGTCTCGAATCCGGTCTCGGCTAATTACGACGTATGCAACTTTTGTATGTCCGCTTCAACCTGTCATTTTTCGCCTGATTGGCGGAAAAATGGTTTTCAATAAGCTGCGCGCGCATAAAATTGTCGGGCTGGTTCGACGCCGCGCAGATAATTAAAGTGATTAGAAATATCGCTGGAACTCATTTCGCGATATAGCGACGGATAAGGCGTTCGCAGTGCCAGTATCTTGTTCGATCTCCATCTGCCCGCGAGATGAATCTATGCCATGTTCGCCGCTGCTCGCGCGGAAGTGATACCGTTCGTTAAGCAGCCGCTTACGACAAAAATTCGCGCGGACGACGACGGGAAAAAGGGAAAAAGGACGGCGGAACGTGATCGCGGCATTCCGCGGGCACACTTTATGCAATTTCATATACCGCGACTTGGATAAATGAGGCTTCGATCCGTCACTGCGTCAAGATAGCCGGCGCGCAAAAAGTCGGCAATCAAAACGAAACAGCTTGATTGATGCATTTTGCAACACTTTTTTCTCGCGGGGCGAGCGCGATTTTTTCGCCCGATACGAGCGAGTCAATTTTGTTCGGCCCAATCAAAAATTGGCCGTTTTTGTCGCGCGACACTCGTCAAATGAACGACGCGACAGGTTTTGTTTGTTTTTTTTTTTTCGTTTTGCGACGAGAAAAGGGAGACAGTTGTTGTAATGGGGCTGAATTTTTTGGGGGCTCATTGCGAATTGGGGTTGGGGCTGAAGTAGGAAAAGAATTTGTTACTTTTTAAATTTGGAGACATTTTTTATTCGTTCAAATATTTGGTGGATATAGCATCGAGCAAAAATTTAGAGAAAATGACCAAATTTTGGTTAATTTAATTAAATGTTTTGTTTTTAGTGCAATTTTTTCTTTAGTTTTGTTAGTTTTGCTAGTTTTGTTAGTTTTGTTAGTTTTGTTAATTTAATCAAATTAACCAAATTTTGGTTAATTTAATTAAATGTTTTGTTAATTTGAGTGCAATTTTTTCTTTAGTTTTCTTAGTTTTGTTAGTTTTGCTAGTTTTGCTAATTTTGTTAGTTTTCTTAGTTTTGTTAGTTTTGCTAGTTTTGTTAGTTTTGTTAGTTTTGTTAGTTTTGTTAGTTTTGTTAATTTAATCAAATTAACCAAATTTTTAAATTAACCAAATTTTGGTTAATTTAGTTTTGTTAGTTTTGTTAGTTTTGCTAGTTTTGTTAGTTTTGTTAGTTTTGTTAGTTTTGTTAGTTTTGCTATTTTTGTTAGTTTCGTTAGTTTAGTTAGTTTAACTCAACATTTTCTGAATGTATAGGTTATATCAACTTAATTAGTGTCGTTGATGTGAAATTTAATTGAGTTAATTCGGTATTTGGATAACTTCAGCTGCAATGAATTATCTTATGAAGAATGAAATGTGTTTTTTTAAAAATGTATTAACTCAGTTCGTATAACGTAGCAAAAAAGACAAGATTTTTTTGTTAAACGTTTCGTTTTGGCAAATAGTTAGCAGAATAAAACCGGTTTTCAGTTATGCGGATTATATTTATTTATAAAATTTGCGAAATTACACAAATATTTTATTTCTTGTATGCATATTCTATTAAAATAAAATACAGAATATAATAGTGTATAATATAATAATAATCATTATAATGTAATAATGGAGAATAAAAATAACCTATTTTTTCAGCTATAGTAGAAAACTGGAAAGTTAAAAATTTACTTACTTAAAAATGTAATGGTCAATGACAATTGGTTAAGGATTTTTTTAAAGTTAAGCATTGTAATAAAAAGTCAAAACTATGTTAGCAAATGTCATAAAATAAGATCTAGTAAATATGCTAAAAATACTAAATTATCTGGAATCGTAGTAAAGTTTGTGATTTCAAGATTTTATTTAAAAAATTATATTCAATTATAGCAGTAATTTAGAAATTAGAAAATTTACCATTCTCATTCGTTTAATAATTATAGTTACAAGAATAATTCATCTAACAATATTGATTTATTGTACCTATTAAATGTACTAAAAAAGTAATCACATTAAAATTGCATGCATTAATTAATGGACTTATATTCCAATTAAACACATTGTCGCAATCAATCAATACTTTTTTTTCGAAATTAACTAATCGATCTAATCAATGTTAACTAACTATTCAGCTCTGACAACAGCTGAAAATGTCTGAAAAATTCTTAAAATCTCTGAAAATTTCTGAAAATCGCTCAAATTCTGTGAAAAGCTTTCAAAATTGGAACTGTCAAGGGTTTTCAAAGATTTTTAGAATTTTCAGTAAACCAAATTTTATAGTCGACTAACTGTTTTTTAGCATAATTAACCAATACATTTTACACGGAGAAAAAAGATTGTGTTCTGCGACTAAATGATTTGGTTGAAGCAATTTAGTGGTGACAACCAAATATTTGGTAGGAGCAACCAAATGTTTTAGTTAGGTTTAGTCAGCTTCATCAGGCACGGCCGTCGTCGACAACCAAATACATTTGGTTGTCCATTTTTGG